>JAAAKQ030079236.1:4459-15116 GCA_010016005.3 Zanna intricata | reverse complement strand
TGAATTCTACAAAAGACTGAAAAATGTTTAATTATTGGAATCCAAGAAACATCATGGTAATATTATATTAGCCGTGACTGGTTACAATTATACCCTTTTCTTGGAATATTAAAACATAACTAGAAACATTTGTTAATTATGATAAAACCATATTAAATACAGTACTTATCTGGTTTTACCTGACGATCACCTACCTGCCGGACGCAAATGGGCCATAATATTTTAGGACCCGGGACGCAAGTGGGGCACATTTCTGACCGCAGGACGCAAGTGGCCTAGGCCGAAACTCGGTCTGCTTTTGTCGGTCTTGATTCTTCAAGAAACTTCCATCGGAATTTCGGATCTTTGTCTCAATATCATAACCGTACACTCACGTTTCGTTACCTGTTATGATAACAAGTTTGACATCAGCGATGTCAGCTAATAATTATTCTGCTATGATTTCTAGGTATTGCTTTTGTTGTTAGCAATATCTTTAACTATAATAAGTAACTTCTATAATAGTGATTCCACGTGACCTTTATTTCACGATTTCTTTTATTTTATCGAAATTGGTTAGGACTTCCAATCATTCCGCTGACTTCAAAGTCTTCATGTTTTCAACCGTTCTTACCACTCATAAACACTTGGTGTTGCCAAAAGCCTTCCCAAATCTTCACCGCTTCACTGAATTTGTAATTTTGAGTCTTCCCAACTAAGGAAGACTCAACTACGAATGTTAGAATGATAATGCTGGGAAGGGCAGAAAATAACACTCAAATAAATAATGATAATCCTAGCAGAAATATGAAATATTGTGAAAACTTTTCACCGCATTTTATTCCATTTTAATCCAAAATTAAATGTAAATTTTTTGTTTCGTTATTTTCAAATAAAATAAATCTCCACTCGTAATAAAACACATTCCAGTTACTCAGCTATCAAATTTCAACTTCGCATCTAATATAGTTGATAATAATAGTAATAAGTGTTCTGCCCAAAGGCAGGTCTTCATATGGCCACGCTCGAATCTGTGCTATTCTTTTCATTTTTTAGTAACTTCCTTCCCTTTTTATGTTGTCTACCAGCTTCATTCGTTTCCGACCTTTTGCTTTCCTCCTTGTTACAAATCCCTCCAACGCCGTAACCAGCAGGCAGTCATATCTTAGCCAATGTCGCAACCGGATTGCATTTTCTTATTTCGATAAGCGCCTTCTCTTCTCCCACTCTACGAAGTACCTCCTCAGTCCGAACTCTCTCCATCCATCTGATCTTTTCCATCCTCCTCCAAACCCACATTTCAAAGGCCTCCAGTCTTCTCTCCTCACCCTTCCTAGGAGACCATGTCTCGCCCCATAAAGGGCCACACTTCGCACAAAACATTTTTTCCTTAGTCGCAGATCTGACTACATAGCACTATCCTCATTTTGGTGAATGCTTCCTTTGCCCTAGCAATTCGTACTTTAAATTCCTGATCACACTTCATATCTTCCTTAATGATTTGAAGGATGTCAACTTTATTTCCCCAATTCTAATTGTTGCCCTTTTTAATTTTCATGCTTCTTGTCTTCATTATATTTATCTTCATCCCATACTCCTCGCAGATTTGATTTATTCTTCTCAACATTTCATTCATAATGTACTCACTCTCTGCCATGACATCAGAGAACCTCACTCTATCCTCCTTCCTTCAATATTTACACCCTTATTACCAGTTAGACTCTTTTCAATTATTGCTTCCAGGTAACAGTTGAACAGAGTCAGTGACAGGCAACATCCCTGGAACACCCTTCTCCCAAGCCTGCTTTGTTTTTGATAACTCATTCCCAATCTTTATTTTTACCTTCTCTAACAAATACAGATTTCTTATTAATCTCCTTTCCTTCCAAGCGACTCCTTTTTCCTTTAAAATTCTCAGTAATTTATCCCACTCCACCCTATCAAATGCCTTCTCCAGATCTATGAAGACATACATCTCTTTGCTTTTCAATATATCTTTCTCCAATCACTCTTAATAACCCTACTGCATCCCTTGTTCCCTTCCCCTTTCTAAACCAAAACTGCTCTTCCTCAATTGATCTCTCTAGACTTCCACAAAGTCTCCTATTCAATACCCTTAGTAGTATCTTAGCTGCATGTGATATAAGGCTAATTGTCCTTTATTCCTCACATTTCAGAGTCTTCTTATTGATTGGGACCATAATAGTAGTCACAAAATCATCTGGCCAATGGCCACTCTCATATATCAAATTACACAAGCTTGTGATATCTCTAATTCCCCTTTCCCCTAAAACTTTCCATAGCTCAGCCAGTACTTCATTGACTCCACTTGCTTTCCTATTCTTCATTTCCTTTAATGCTTTTTCTACCTTTCCCTCCATAATGTAGCAATCCTTCTCCTCCTTACACACTTCAGATTCATCTTCAATTCACAGGATTTATGAACTTTTATCTACTTTGTAAAGTCCTTCCACATACAGTTTCCATCTTCTTAGAACCTCGTTCTTTCCATCAACCACCTCCACATCTTCTGTCTCCATTTCCATCCTGATTTTACTCTTTCCTCTTTAAAAATACCAGTTCCATAACTACTCTATACATCTCTTCAAACTTCTCAATATCCTCAAATCTTTCCATCTACCATGTTTGCCGCGCCATTTATGTCTCTCTTTTTAATTCATTATTTACTTTCCTGTTCTTCTTCTTGCCCTCTTCTGTACTGACATTCTTCTCTGATCCATCAACTCAGTATCCCGTTCTTTCTTTATCCTCCTAGTCTGCTTTTTACCCTCAGCATCTTTGGTGTCATTTGTTAGATTCTTCTACATATATATCCTTCTTGTGTTTGGATCTGTGTCCTCTTCCCTTCTCTTTCTATTTTCCAATTATTTCTCCTTTAGTTTAGCTTTTCCCTCTTGTTACCATCTTTCAATATCCCCCTATTTAACTTTTCTATTCCTTTTCCTTTGTTCACTCCCTTCATCCTCATCCGTAACTTTCCCATCACAAGGTTATGGTCTGAATCTTTATGTAACGGGGCACGGGACGGATCAACAAATTTTTACCAAAAAATTCTCCCATAAATGGCTATTTAATATTGGACTACAATTGTAATACAGAAAAATTATCTTTACAGGATATATACATATCATAATTATCATCATAATCAGGATTTATACACTTAATACATAAAAAAAACATAAATAAATAAAACCAAAAAATAATAATATTTTTAATGATAATAAATATATTAATTTAAATAAAATTTTTACTATTTTTAATGTAACTGTTTTTATATTGTTAGTTAGTTTTACATTGTTTCTTATCTTTATATTGTCACTTGTTTTTATACTGTTTGTTTTATATTGTTACTTATTTTTATATTGTCACTTGTTTTTCTGAGCCTCAAAAAATGTTACAAAGTTATTGAAAAAAAAAGACAAATAATAGCAATTATTTACAATCATCACCAGTGTTCTTACCAGTTGTCATGTTCAAGACTAGTGATTACAAATAAATTTTCCCTTGCTAATGTCTTTTATACGATAATTTATCTTAACAAAAATGATCATCGTAACCAATATGCATAGTACTCTAAAACAATTTCTACATAATCACTAGGAAACTTCATAACCCTTAATTACAATCAGTTTCATGGCCAGCATTGATACATTTAATATGTAAACACTGAAACTTCCTAACTCTTCTAATCAGGTTCATAACCAACATTTATTGGAATTGTCCTGTTCACAATTCACTGACATCAGGGAAGCAATCTGGCTTCCTGCCCCGATCACACACCAATCATCATTATAGGTTATACTCTAGGGCCGGCCTTCGTGGCGGAGTGGTAGCATCTCGACCTTTCATACCGGAGGTCCAGGATTCGAATCCCGGTCAGGCATGGCATTTTCACACATGCTACACATCATTCATCTCCACCCTCTGACTTAATACTTAATTGTGATTCCGGAGATTAAAAAAAAAAAAAAAAAAAAAAATGGTATACTCTAGGGGCATACCTACCGTACATAAACATAAAACAATCCAACAATAAAGGTCCTAAAGTGACCTTTGCGCTTGGGAAGGCTATATCCAGCCTATTCACTTCTGATAAGGTGCAAGCGCCTTTCATAGTTAGTCAATTAATTATCTAACGTATTAAATTTTTGATAAGGAACAATATCAACTAAATAATTAATTCGTTCATTTACAATCTCTTCAATTCCCCTTTTTCTTTAAGTTAAACACAATTTGAAAATTAATTATCTAATTAATTTTTCGATAAGTAAAAATTAGAAACTAACTAATTAATTCATTTATTTACACTGAATGTCTTCCGAGCTTCCAAAAAAATTAACAATTATTGTCTGATTACCTCTAGGTACTTACAAGGTCCATTCCACTGGTCGACCGTCCATAGTCGCGATCAGCGGCAGGATAACGCGTCGCGACTCGGCCTCACGCACGATACCGCACAAAAGAGAATCACTGAAGTGTTGATAGTTTAAAAAAAAAACTAAAATTTTACTGATTACTTTACATTCTTTTGTTTTAACTTCACACCGATTACTTTCTTACCAGAGCGACAATTTAAGTAACCTACCGACCCACAACTTTGGGGACACAGTTCGATGTTGCTTTTGACTCTTTCCACGGCTGCGTACGATACCGCCGTATCGTGGACCGCCGCGGCGGACGAACGAGGTTCCGCGCTCACTATCGTCTAGTCCCTCCGACGTTACTGGCCGCCTTCTATATATCTGCTCTCGCGATTCCTTTACATCATACTCGCGTGGCGGTCACCGTTAGCAATTCTCAGCAGGACATTCGACCCCGATGTTACAGTTTTCTCAGCATTTTCGTATCCGAAAAAGAAATTCAGAAGAAATAAAAAGAAATTATTTCTAGGGTCATTTACACTAATGAAAAATAAAATTTTCTTTCTACTTCCTAACCTATTAATATTTCACCATATTACACTTTATCTGCACCTGAATACGCTTTTGAACTTTTGAAACAATTTCTATACCCATTTTCTATCATGAAGTAAACTATCTGGTACCTTTCTCCATTAATTCTTGATGTCCATGTGTATTGACGTCTCTTGTAGGCTTGGTATAGCATATTATCAATTACTAAAGAGTTCTCCTTACAGAAATCCACTAATCTTGTCCCTCTAGCAGTTCTTATACCTAACCCAAAGTCTTCCACAACATTTCTGTCTGATCCTTCCCCTACCACTGCATTCCAATCTCTCATCACTATAATGCAAGCTCCTCTCCTTTCCCAATCTATCAGTTCCTGAATCTTATTATAACATTCTTCAATATCTTCATCTTAATATTGGCTTGTTGGCATGTACACTAGTATTATCACTAGATGTTCTCCTTTGCCCTTCAGTCTCAACATTAATATTCTTTCATCGACATATCTTCCCTCTCTACACTGTCTCTCATCTGTGGATTCAGCAAAATTCCCACTCCATATTCACTACTCCTTTCTTCATCTGAGTAAAAGATTTTGAACTCACCACTCTGTAACATAGTTGAAAATATTTATAAACATTATAGACGGTGTTCTTTTATAACAAGTGGCGAAAAAGACGAACTTTGTCAAAAAGACAATATATTAGCTTGTAAGATTGTAAAGAACACTAATCTAAAAACGTATCCGTCTTGGGTAATTTTCCCAAACGTTATTTTTATATGTTTCAAACTGTTAAAGTAGTAAAAACGTAATTACCTTCATTCATTATAAAGTTTTCAAACCATAGCTGGAACGTGATAACCTGGAATCTTGTGTGTAACACACCAGCAGGTTGCTGCCTCCCAGAAACGATCCCAGAGATTGTTTGTTACCGGTTCATCTAAAAAGTAGTTTACTTATTAATAATCGGTTATCAAAGATTTGTAATTTTTTAGTCAGCTTCAAATAATGGAAATTCTGAATCTAATTACAATTAATTATTTACTTCCTTGTAGGAAGTTTTGTAATCGCGAAAAATTTTGGTTTTCAGATTTCAACGGAAATATCCGTTTTGGCCATTCCTGAATCCATTTTCACTAGTTTCAGCGTGACGTCATTACGTACATATCTCGTATAACTAAAAAATAATAGCCGTATTCTATTGAAATTTTGGATTTAGGACTATTGTAACGTCTAGTTGTGCACCTCCCCTTTTGGTTGCAATCATGGTTGCAATGCGATTGAGATAAAATTGTCCAAAAAAGCCTAAAATCCCCAAAAATTTGGATTTTGTTCTTAACTGCAATAATAAGTCCTCATTGAGAGCTTTTCAACGATTTACATAAGTGGTACTTATTTTCACTGGTTACAGAGTTAGGCAAATAAAATTTTAATTAATAAACTATTTGGATCTTACGAAGGAAGGCAGATCGGTTCGAATTAGACTTCATCTCTTTTTTTAATTTAAATATATTGATTTATTAATATTAACGCGTGATTGTAAAATTTTTAAAAATAAATAATTCAATTATAACAAACAAATATAATATATGAAAAAAATTAGAAGTTATTAATGAAATAAAATGTTATGAACGTTTAAAAATGTGTATATGTAATTTAATAGGCATTGTTACATATGTGTGTGTGTGTGTGTGTGTAATAGATTTGGTGAAACATCTGATTATTTAATATTATTTGAAAATTATAATTTAAAATCGTATTATTTTTGGATTTTCGTTTATAAGGAAATTATGTAGTGTCCACATCAGATTTTTTTAATGTTAAAAACTCTTAATTAAATAGCTTTTGATAATCCCTACCTTTTGAAGAAGCGTACGGTATTACTTTCAATTGCATGATGTGAGGGGGAGGAGGAAAATGAATTTCCTTTATGATTTTTTTTTGTTTAACCTCCGGAACCACCGTAAATTCTCTTCAGAGAATGAGATGAATGAATTGTAGCGTGTGTAAAAATGCCATGTCTGACCGGGATTCGAACCCGGGTCCTCCGGATGAAAGGCCGAGACGCTACCACTCGCGTCACGGAGGCCCTTTATGTTTTGAGGTATGAAGAAAATACCATTCACTTCAATTGGAGTTTTGTTACACATATATATGTATATATGCCTATGTATAAAATTTTTAGTTAGAAAATCTCCAAAACCACCAGATCAATTTCACTGAAATTTATATATGCTGTAGTAGTTTTACCTGAAGTTATGTATGTGAAAATTTGATGAAGATTGCCTGAGTCGATCTTGAGTTAGTCGAATTTAAGATCGAAAAAATTTACAAAATAACTTAGAAACGTGATTCGTTATTATGCTTGGAAAGTTTTCTTTGTGGTGATAAGAAAGCAAAATTACCCCGGAAATTGGAGCAAACAGATCCGAATGGAGTTTAGATTCAAGAATGGAAAGATTTCGAGTTGCACGGAATGCAGAAAGCAGCTAGAATTATATTGTCAACAAATTAAGAAGATCAAGGAGATTGCAACTGGGACCGGACGTGTAATTTAAAAATCCATTTTGGTACCCCGGAAGGTGGAGGTAGATTTAACCGGTGCAAGTAGGAGATAAAAATGATTAATACTTTAAAGCCAAGAAAAACTTCAGATTTACTCAATACGACAATGGTTGCATGTGAAAAAAAGTTTCACATGTTTCGCATACAACAAGCTTTATCTTCTTATAATTACAGCAAAACTTTAATCAACCCTTGCCCTAAGGATTGGTCATACCAAAAATTATTTCGGACAAAAGTTTTAGATAATGTTTAGAGGACTAACGATGAGCACTTCAAATCGATTCGATACTGTGGCTATTAAGGGAAGTATGATTTTTATGTCTTCAAAATCCCATTTTTTCCACCCTGTGGGCTAATGGTTGATGATATCAAACAACTTTACTTAGATATGTTTTAATTAATGAAAATTTGGATCTTACAAAGGGAAGGCACATCGGTTTGAATCAAACTTAATCTCCTATTTTTTTTTTTTTTTTAATATATTGATTTATTAATAATTATTAACCTCAGAGTGTAAAAAAAGTTTTTGGTATAAATATTTCAATAAAAAAAAAAAACAGATGTAAAAAAATATCAGATAAATATCGATAACAGTCGATTTATTATTATTCTTTGATAATAGTCGTAAACATCTTACGGACATGACGTTAAATTTTTATTAACATATAACTTATTTTATTAATTGATAATAGACTATTATGAACATGACAATTTTAAATTCAGTTTAACTATAATTATACATAGAATATCTATATACTGGAATATTAAATTAATAATTTCAAATACTTTCTAATGATGGAGAAGTGACTCCGAAAGCGCTGGATTACCTAAATTAAAAATTGTTGGCAAGTCGAAACATTATTTTATACAAAAACATATATTAATACTAACTGTGCCAAAATGCTTAAAAAATTAAATCTAAGTAATGTGATAGTTATATTGCTATAAAGATGATAACTGATATTTTTATGAAATTGAATACATTAAAAAAAAGCGATTGATCATTGAAATCTTATTCTTTGTACTACAGCAATCCGAGACGTAATATACCCGACAGAACCGTGCTTTACTAGTGACGAATTTAATTAATTTGTACGTGAGCTTAATGTCGCTCATCTTAAAGTAGTTTCTTGTTCGCCTCAAGCTAATGGTCAGGTTGAAAAAGTAATAAACAGAACTTTTATTTCGATACTAGGTAAATTATCTGATACGGATTGAAGTAAAAATTTGATGAAATTGTAGGAGAGATAGAATTTACTTTAAATAATTTTATTCATAAATCAACTGGCGAGATTTTAATATGTTTCTATTCGAAGTAATTCAGCGGGATAAAGTACATGATCATTTAGCCGAATTTGCTAAAGATCTCAATTAAAATGTATGAAATTTGAATGATTTGAAATCTAAAACGAATAAAAAGATTCCAGTTCAACAAGTTAAAACTTGAAAGAAAAAGAAATAAGTTACTGTATGGAATGTATGCGAAAATTTTATGTTAAAGAATTTTCTTAATACTGCAGATGTTACTCCGAAAATCAAATCTTGATTTAAGTTCGATATGAAGTTGTTAAAGTTTCATCTAGAAGATGATACGCATACATTTTTAAATCGTATTCATTCAAAATTTATAAAAATTAAGATTACTCCATTTTTACTGCCTTGTTATACAAGGAAGTATTGTAATCGCGATATATTTCGATTTTCATATTTCAACGGAAATATCCATTTTAATCATCCCTGAATCCATTTTCAGTAGTTTCGGCGTGACGTCTGTACGTACGTATGTATCTCGCATAACTCAAAAACGATTAGCCGTAAAGTGTTAAAATTTTGGATTTAGGACTGTTGTAACATCTAGTTGTGCACATTCCTTTTTGATTTCAATCGACTGAACCAAAAGCGTTAAAAAAAAAACCCCATAATCCCAAAATGTTGGATTTTGGACTTTTTTTTAACTGCAATAATAAGCTCTCTCATTGAGATTTTTTCAACTATACATCATAACTGGTGCTTATTTTCATTTGTTCCAGAGTTATAGCCAAATAAAATTTTAATTAATGAAATATTTTGATCTTACAAGGGAAGGAAAACCGGTTTGGATCAGACTTAATCTCCCTTTTTTCTTTTTTTTTTAATTTAAATATATTGATTTATTAACTTCTGACTTTAAAAATAATTACTTTAAATTTTTTAAAAATTCAGAAGTTATTAGTTAAATAACATTTTATGTACTTTTAAATATGTGTATATGTAACACATTTAGTGAAACATCTGTGTATTTAATATTAATTGAAAATTATAACTTAGAATCAAATTATTTTTGGATTTTTGTACAAGGAAATCATGTTTCCATATCAGATTTTTTATAACTGCATTTTTTTTTGGCAAAATAGAAGATTAAGGAAACAGGAAAATTTAATATTAAACTATTTAAATATGCCGTATATCAATCAATTTAAACAATTTTTATTTTTAATTCTGTGTTAATTATAACCATAAGATGTATTCTTTAAAACGATAACATATTCGAGCGTTCTCATCCATTTACATTTAATTAGTAACTAATTAATAAATTTTTATAACCGAAAGTGTTCATTAGATTGATCCTTTATCTTCTTTTATCTTAATATATATTTTCAAATATAATCATAACTTTTACAAAAATTAAAAAATTTTTATGTCCAGAATAAATAAAAGTTGAGTTAGGGGCCATCAACCCACTCTCTTGGCCCGCCCCACCATATCATTATGGTTCAACCACGTTTAACTATTAGTTTTTTTATTTATCCTCATTATTCTCTTTCTGTATAATTTCTATAAATTATGTTTTTCCAAGACTGCCCAAAAAGGAGTGTAATGTATTTATAACGTATGTATATTTGTTACAATCGGTTCAGCAGCTCAACGTCTGAATGAAGGTGTATAAATTCGTGTTGGAATCCTTACATTTCCGGGAGCGTTATAAATTATGTAAATATGTATATGTGATGTTTAAATAAATTTGGAAAAAAATTATACTATATACAAAATTTTAAATTGTCACACGCACACTCTTTATTCTGTATTAGTAATTATCTTCTATTAAAGAGCAATGTTTGTCAGTCATATTTTCTAATTTTGAATATTTATCTCTTGTTCTTAAATATTAATAACATTTTTTTGCTGATGAGGTTACTATTTTCTT
>JAAAKQ030079224.1:20577-32148 GCA_010016005.3 Zanna intricata | reverse complement strand
GAAACACTGCAGTAGAAGTATGTCTCTAAGACAGTTGGGCCAATTTTGATGTGATTTTCTGCATTACACAGGTATTACCTCATTACATTATCACCATGAGCAGGTTCTTAAGATTAGTTCTACAGTTTTACAGTTATAACTGGCCAGGGAGCGCAGCAGTAGATATGTTTCTTCAAAACAGCTTCATGGATTTAAAAAATTTTTGATTTTATCACTTCTATAACTTCAGTTAATTACACTTTATTAAATTCATCACTGGATCAGCATAATATTAATTGAAAAACAAACAAAAAGTTTTTTTACGTATATAGCTGTACATTATCAATTGAAAATGGATTAATTATATTATAATAATAATATTGTTTAACATTAATTCTTGACATGATTAACATTAACATAAATGAAATAATAATTATGATGATAATAGTAATAAATATTAGTAGTGCTAATTTTGCATAGTGTACAAATATATAGATGACTTCGTAGAGAACTGTATGTTACGCTAAATGAGTAATAGAATGTCAGCTGGAGCAGAATCAGTTGATACAATGCTAAGCTTCAAGAACCCTTTACTATAAATTATTTCAGTTTCCCCTTAAAAGATTACATATTAGTTTTGACTAACTGGCATCAAAAATGTACTAACCTGAAATTTAACTGATATAATGTCTAAGTATTAACTAATGTTAATATATAATTCCTCACAATATATTTTTAAAATCAGACATCCCAAATTAATAAATAGGATAATTCTGTCACAAATATAAACTAGTTTTTATATCATGCTTTCTTTCTACTCATATCAATTACTTACAAATGGATTTTTTTTTTTATTTAAAGTTTTTACATCCATCATCTATAAAATATGTTTTTAACATATTAAAACATAAATTCATTAAAAAAAAAATTACTGTTTATCATCTGATAAAAAGTAATAACGTAATGGTTACAACAACAGGATAAGAAAATATCATAAAAATTAAATTAGTACTTTAAAATATTTATTAAACTTTTCTGCTGCTAGGGTGTATTCTGATAAAATACATCAATCAGTATTTCAACAAAAATAAGCAGAACTAAAGTCCTAATTTGCATGATAATGTATTAATTGTTTTGTATGATGATTTTAAAAGTTTCTGGATACTTTGTGTAGCTCTGCTGAACCAAAGTCTGAAGAATCTTCTCTCAGTTCAGCAGCTTCATCCATTCTCATGTGCCTAGTGTATCTAAAACTTGTTAAATAACTAGATTATCAAATCAGATGGCTTTCTAATTACGCCTAACAACAGAAAAGAACTGTGAGACAGCATCAAGGAACTGATAATATTAAATTATAACTCCAGCTATACCAGTTGGATCCTGTTTGATATTAAAATAGGAAAAATTTTATACAGAAAGACAATCACAGGAAATAACCATGACAACAAAAATTATGCACAATAAATCTAGCCTTTAAGATTATTTTCAAATTATAACAAGCACTATTCAAAGAAAAATAATTCAAAATCATTAAACAAACTTTACATGCTACAAAATCATTGTCAACCATCACTTATTTGACTGTTTTAATTCTAAAGTCAATACAAAATAAAATCTAGCAATCAATACAACATACAAAAATGCATACATAAATATAAACTTATTTGAACTAAAATATTCCATATAATATGCTAAAAAATATTTGAACAATATTATACAAAAGAGATATATTAATTTTAAAAATAACATTAAATCATCCAAACATTTTCATGCAAATAGTGCAAAATTAATAAATTCATGCACACATATAATTTGCATGCAGTTATTAAATTGTTAATACCAAAATCAGTTGAAGCTGTTGTGTTCAGTGACAAACTAAGATTTCTTTTTAATTTTTCCTGTTTCGTTGATGTTTCCTCAGAATTTCCCTTAAATTTAACTGTAGTTTGTTGTTCTGGTTTATCAGCTATCGTATTAAGTAAAATAAAATTAGAAAAGTTGATATTAACTGGCCTTAAAAGGTTGTCAAAAAAACAAACTACTAACTTATAGCAAAAAATATATATACTAATAATAATAATAAATTTACAGAAATATCAATACCTGTAAACGTTTTCTTCAAATTATAATGAAATTGTGATTAAAATGCAATACACGCATAGGCATTTTTGCTATATGCAAGTTATGTATATTTTTATTTCTTTCAAAGTTTAGAATGCATAAATACATAGAACACAGTAGTTATAAGTGGTGTGTCAGAAATAGTGTAGACACTGCTAACAGTACAATGGAGGGGATAGTATACATGATATGATATTTATATACTAAAAGGCCAGTGTCCAACTCAATAATCCATTTCCACCTACATGTCAACTGAGTTTGCTAAACTTTGAAGAGTAATATGATTTGAATTATCCAGCTTTATTCTGGTGATATAAGAATCACTGAAATTGAACACTAATGTCTGTTCACTTTAGTGAACACTACAGTGAAATTACTATGCTTGGCTTACATGGAATGTGGAGAATGAAACTGCTTTTTTGCCTTCATCATTAAACTGAAAATAACTATTTTATCATTAAACTACTATACTTCAGAATGGCAAGGCCAATTATATGCAGATGAGACTTAAAACAACTATTCTGTTCATAACAGAGACTATTAATCACAGAGAAAGCAAATGGAATAGTGACATTTGTACCTCATATGTGCAAAGCCATAAGACAGACTGAGACCAATATAGTGAAGTAACAAATATATTCTCTTTCTGTCATAAAATAATGCTTATGTACTCACTGACTCTCAGCATGGGAATTTTGTCTGCTTATTTGAGATAACCTGAGTATGCTATCTACAACCAAATCTCAGTTCCCCAAATGCTTTCTACATAGTTGTTTTAAAATATGTTTTTCTTTTGGCCTTGAAAATTTTTCCAAAAATCCATTCCAAGAGCGTAAATCATCAAAATAGAATTAAAAACATTTCTGCAACAAGGAATGCAGACTCATTTCAGAGTTAAACAAGACATTCTTTACAACTTTATAAGAGATTCTTACATGACCATATTGTAATAAATTTAAAGGTAGAATATCTATACAGTTTGAAAAACTGTTTCCTAGAAAGGAAATTTTATTTTCAATGAATCTGTGATACCTTATTCTATGATATGATGAAAAAGCATTGCAATCAATTGAAATCTGAAATTTTTGTATGTAACAGCAAATTTAAAACGTAATTTAGAAAAAAACTGACAAACAAATTTTTCCTATATAAAAGCATTTCAAAATTTAATAAGTAAAAAAACACTGTCACTGACTTGCTCATTTCGATTATGATGACACAGAAAAACTAGTGACACGTTACGGTAAGTGTTTAATTAAATTGTAAATGAGCAGAAAAGATATTTTCTTAACTTTTATACACACAAATAAATATTTTCTTTATTATTACATTTTAAAATTTATTTTTATAAAATATTCTAATTATTCTTATTGACACTGATATATATGTGAACCACAAACTGCAAAGGCCTACATAATTATTAATTAGTAGTTCTATCAAGTATTTTCAATAAATATTGAATATAATTTATAAATACAAGGGATTAATAAAATTTAAAAGAATAAATAAATGTCCATAATTATAAAATTTGTTATGTGTATGTCAGAGAATGATAACATTTATTAAAAAGTATAACCCACAATCAGTCTGTACTGAACCGTATAACTCCATGAGATAACTGTTTAGTTTTTCATTTTCAGATATACATTTTTTAAAGCAGAATTAACTGGAAAGAAAGCTTTAGAAACAAACTGAAATCTGCAAAGATATTAAACATTTATAAAGGTAAGGAATTTAGGGAAAATTTTGATAGTCAGCATAAGAATTTTAAGGAATAGACAAAAAAGTAAAATTACTTATTTTTAAACAATAAAAGAATAAAAAAAAAAAAAATTTATTATCTTATAAAAAAAGTACTGTCTCATTATATCAGGTATAATTATAAGTAATGGAAACAAGATTAAGATATTAATAAAATTTAACTTCAACCAAAAACTATACAAAGAAAAACCAGGTGGATGGAATAAAATATACAGAAAGTAGCCCAACACCATACTACAATTTCAAGACATAAAATCTAAAATAAAATTATAATTTATTTTTAAGCTATAATAAAGTAAGTAAATGATTATTAATTAATCAATGAATCAATTTTCATAAAATCTGCATTACAAAAAAATAAGGTTTGGAATAGACAGCTAATTCTCAACTGATTATATCCCAATCAAATGCTAACAAAATAGCAGATTTACATCTATTAATCTTTAATTGGTTATGACTTATTGACCATTACAGCATATTACTCATATTTCTTGACTTGGAAATAAAGGAAGCACACACCACAACTAAATCAGACTATAAGCTAACTTTTTCTATTGTTTCCATATTATAATAAAAAATAATAATAATAAAATAAACATCAAATTTTTATCCAAAAATCCATAAAAGGTTTTAGTAATATATAAACAATAAATACTCAATAACATTGAAACTGTAGGGGCATTCATCTGAAGGCTAGCTTGATTTATCCAGTATTCAAATCAACTATTATAAAATACCTAGAAACCATTAGAGAAGTGTCATTGTCTGATGGTCATAAAATGACTAGGAAATAAAACATAAGATAAAGCTTATCACAATATAAGCTTATTATAACAATTAGTAAGCTGACAATGAGACAATTAACAGCAAGCACAACAGCACCTATAATGTGTGCAAACTACATACTGATCAGAATATGTATCGATGGAAGAATTAAAATGAGCTCTGGGCAAAAAAGTAATTTTATAGCAAAATGTATCTGCAGAATAAAATAGAGAATATAGGAGGCTGAGAAAAGCAGGTAGAAAACTTATTTTTGCACTAATATGAAGATCATAGTCCTTGCAAATCGTTTTTTTTTAGTAAATCACAATGACATAATCACAAAGACCATAGTCCTGTCTTGGTCAAACTTCCCAATGATGTCAAGAGAGATTACCCTCCTATTTCAAGAACAAATGAAAGGTAATAATGCCACTTCTATATATTGCAACTGAAATCATGTTGTAGCATGTTTTCTTACTACAGATGTTTTTGATCAGTATGTTTTTAAATGGAATGTTACATACTTTTACTATGTCAATGAAATTAAAAATGCAATGACTGACTATTAAAAATTTTATTGACTGAAAATATTACTCCTATTGAAATTCATCATTACTCACAAGTTTTTTTTTGGGGCAATCAGGAGGCCTGATTTCACCTAAAAGGTAGTTCAATCATTAGGCAGGCTTGTTTGTAACTATTGGAAGAAACAGTCCCCAGTCAATCCAGCCTACAATCAAATATTAAGGATGCACCTTAATGCTAGCTCTTTTAGATCCTGGCATTCTCAGCATGGAGGGCTTAGTAAGTCAGACCAGAATTCTCATAACTAATAATGGGAAACAAGGAATCAGAAAGAGGAAATTAAGTGGGTTGTGAGAAAATATTATCATCCACTTATCAGAGTAACTGCCGACATTTATTAAAATTGACAAAACTGTAGCATAGTGAATTAGTGAGTAATAACTCAATTTTGGAAAACATCAGTTGAATTTTGGGGTAAAAATCATTTTCTTAAATAGATTCAAAAAATTAAAATGCAAGTTGATGAAGAGATTAAATAATACCATTGCATGGTGACCGATACATCATAAGATGCAGACTGAAAAATGAAAGTTAGTGATATTATTAACTTGATCTCCTTAAGAATTGGGCTTAATGTGTAAATGTGTGTACTGGAAATAACAAAACAAATCTGAATTGGGTATCATGAAAAAGGGAACAAATCCTTTTTAAATATTATGATTGATAATTCAAAGTTAATTGCACTACTAACCTTCAAAAAAGTAGAGCATGTAACATTAACACAAATTACACCTCAGGTGAAAAAAATTCAAATCGACAGCCTTAGTCAATTCAACACAGATAATAAAGTAAACAGTATAGTCATAGATCAAGAATAGATCACTTGAATTTTTCACCCTTGGCATGCAAAAATTGTTACATACTGGGAGGAAATACATACAAGGCATATTTTTTAAATTAGTACCATTTTGATATAAAAAGTGTCTGATGCTGGCGCCTGGCTGGCACGCTCTCTTACGAGCGGTTTTGTATTTTGTGGGTGTACGCTGGCAGTCAGTTCGCTCTGTATAATGCAAGGGACCTTTTGCCTCTCCCGTGTGGATCAATCGTTATTATAATATTTTTCGTATATGTACTTAAAATTAGTGATGTATGTTAGTTTAAGTTAAATGTAATAAATGTTTAATTTAGTATTCAAATGTTACAATTCGTTCCAGCGTTTTACCTATACAGTCCATTGTTATTGATACCAGTTAATTTGGCCGAGAGGCAAGAATTATCATTTTTGGTCCATCGCGATCCGGATTTGTGAAGGTATTGTGTTTTTGGCAATAAGAAATATATTTCATGTGTTTTAAGTGCAGATTTGTGAAAAACAGTTTTTTTTATTAAATTCATTCATTGAAATATGCCACGCACATTAGGCATTGTATGTACTGTCAGCTAGTTATAAATTGTACGTGGTCAATATTAATAACAGCAGGCAGCAGACAGCATGGTGATTCATTGTCTACCAATGCAGCAATTGTAGCTATGGCAGCAGTAATTACGTAAGCCTGGTATGTCTACGTGTACGAGGCAAGTAAACAAACACATTTTATTTAACTATTGGCAGCTATCACTCAGAATTATTTCACATAATATTATTTCCTATCAACTTTGTTATTATGAATTTGTTATTCTTAATATCAAATCGTATCCATTATTCTCGTCTCATTTATTCAAGTTCCTTGTTATATTTTACTGTTGTTGATTACTTGTGTTTATCCATCACTTATTAATGTATTTTTATTTATTTTATTCCATCCTATATTGAATTTATAATTAATTGTCTCCCGTTATACCAGCCATTATTTACAACTGCTATCATACCTTTTTATGAATTTTACACATACCATTGTCGTTAAAATTTAAGTCATTCTACCTGATTCATAATGGCCAGTGATGATAATGCGTCAGAGTTGAAGGTGCTCATCCATCAAAGAGGGATTTTAAAGGCTAGATTAACCAAACTAAATAATAGTGTAGCGCTTATAGAAGTCAATGCAAGCAATGCAAATTTACTACGTCTTAAACAAAATAGATTGCTTATGATATCGCAGGAGTTTGAAGAAGTTCAAACAAAAATAGAATTAATATCTCAATCTGTTGATTCAGAGCTAGACTATTGTGAAGAGTTCGAAAATAGAGTTGACCAATTATCCGTATAACTACTAGGTTGGATTGAACAAAAAAGATATCCATGTTCTAATTCTGTTAGTTCTAAATCCAGTTAATACGGGAAAATTAGATCAATAAAACTTCCGACAATTAGCATTCCAGAATTTGAAGGCAATTTTAAGGCCTGGATGCATTTTAGAGACACTTTCGAATTATTAGTTGTAAACAATCAATGTTTATCTGACATTGAAAGATTTCATTATCTATTACAGGTGCTTCGAGGTAAAGCACACAGGTTAATAAAGAATATCCCAGTGACTGAGGTCAATTTTAAAAACGCTTATAAAATAGTGTGCAAGAGGTATAATAACAACGAATTATAGTTGCAAGTCACGTCAAATCACTGTTAAATTTACCATTAGCAAGCCAAAAATAATCCTAATCATTTGCATAAATTAATTAATTAGGTATCAACTAATTATGACACAATTAAAGCACTGAAATTAACACTAAATTTAGATGAGTTACTATTGGTACAGTTAGTATTAGATAAAGTTGATCTGTCAACTAAAACTAAATTTGAATCATCACTTCAAACAGAACAAATAGCTACTTTAAAGTCTCTTATTACTTTTCTGGAACATCAATGTCAAACAGAGCAAGTAATTGGCAGTGAACCATGTCAGAGACTTTCTATTACACTAAATCAGTCGAGTTCAAGGTTTTCCTATAGTAAATCAAATTAAACAAATTCTATGGTAGCCACTAGTTTTTCTTCTTGTTTTTTATGTAAGGGCACACATAAATTACATAAATGCTTTAAATATACTTTACTCAGTCCGTCGGGAAGGCTGAAACGAGTTAAAGAATTCCAATTATGTTTGAATTGCCTCAGACCAGGTCATCTAACAAATAATTGTCCGTCTACCATCTTATGTTTCAAATGTAAAAGGGGTACATCCCTTCACTGGGACAAGGCAGACAAACCACAAGATTCAAAGGTAATTCAGTTTTCCAAGGCGAGTAAGCCAACCCTTTAAAACAAAGAACTGAATCTACTAAATCATCCAATTAAAAGCTGTTATGCGAGTCCCATCAATCAAACCCAAGTTTTGCTTGCTACAGCCTTAATCAATGTACAACATGAACATGGCAATTACATAACATGTCGTGCAATCCTTGACAACGGGTCACAGGTCAATTCTATAACAGAAGATATAGAACAGAAATTACATCTCAAATGTTCCAGGAATCCAGTTCCAATCGAATCCTTTAATGATTTAACATATGAAACCAAAATAATGTTAATGTAAGAGTCAATTCGCTTAAATAAAATTTTTCAATGAAAATCACATGTAACGTCCTTCCAAAGGTTACCACAAATCTTCCAGCTAACCAAATTAATCATGATTCTTGGAACATCTCTTCTGACATTGATCTTGCAGATCCTGGTTTCCATTTACCGCAGCGTGTAGATTTGCTTCTTGGAGCTCAAGTTGTTATGAAGATATTGTTAATGGAGCAGCAAACCATCCAGGTTCATAACCAGTTTTACAAAAAACTCAACTTGGTTGGATCGTGAGCGGTGAGTTTTGTAATGAAAGGCAACAAGCAAAGGTAGTCCAACAGTATGGCCTTCTGGTTCGGCAACACAGCTCAATTCAAGATCAGCTTCAAAGGTTTTGGGAGCTTGACCAGCTCCATCAACACACCAGCACGGTCAATGGAAGAAAGGGAATGTGAAGCACATTTCGTCTCCAATACATTGAGGAATGAGAAAGGACAATTTATTATCAGGTTGCCTTTAAAACAAGATATTTCAAATCTTGGTGAATCAAAACCTGTAGCTTTGCAATGCTTAAAGAGTACTGAATGGCGATTTGCCTCACATGAAGGTTTGAGTAGGGAGTACCACAAATTTCTCAACGATTATCTTACACTGGACCATATGCAACCAGCTCCAACTACAAATCTACCTTGTTATTACTTACCCCATCACGCAGTTTTTAAACGGGAAAGCACCAGTACTAAGACTAGAGTCGTCTTCGACACATCTTGCAAAACTTTGAACAACCTGTCCCTGAATGACCTATTAAGGGTAGGTCCAGTAGTACGAGATTTGTGTACCATAGCGCTACGCTTCCGTACTCACCAGATTGCATTTATAGCGGACATTCACAAAATGTATCGGCGGATAAAGAGACACCCAGATAATTATGACTGCCAACATATATTGTGGCGAAGTTCATCAGCTGAACCTGTACAAGAATTTCAACTTACAAAAGTAACGTATGGTACAGCAGCGGCTCCATATCTGGCCACTTGATGTTTATTTTAGTACAACTCAGTGAGCAATTCTGGTACTCAGCATGAGAACAACTTCCGATAATTTAAGTGGACTAATAAAATTAGTAAACCATTTACTATCAGAAACTTTTCCATTAACTCTCGACACTAGATTATTAGTAATGACAGATGGCTGCCCACTCTAACCCATATCGTGTACGTTTGTATGATCCTCTTTAAATGCCCTAATCCATTTTCTCACCATTCCAAAGAACATAGCATTATTCCTGTACACTTCACTAATCTGTCAATGAATTTCAGTTGCTTTCATACCTCTTGTATTTAAAACACAAATTACAGTATTTAACAACTGGCAGGACTGCCTATAGTCACAGACATTTTAAACATTCACTAAAAACTGTAAACAAAGACTAACAATCACATAATAATATCTGTAGCAAGCCAACAGATGTAGTTACTCAGTGCACATGTGCAAAACAGCGACAGCTGTGCTGAAGTGGGCATATATCAAAATGGTACTTACTTATAAACATACTTTGAATTACATTAACTAGTGACTAAATCAAAAAAATAAAAATACAATAGATTTTTAATCAATAAATTATCTCTTTTTAAAACCTTTTACCACTTTTTTGTGGTTTATAATCAAAAAACTGAATTAGGATTAATTAAGATCTTTGTTTAATTTTAGTCTATCTCAAATACTCTACACATATCATATAATTTATTACCTATGTTAATGAGTTAATTCACTATAATTAACAAAATTACTTCAAGTAATCTATTACACTTACTAAATCAACTTTAAAAAATAAGCTATAGCTAGCTACAACACATTAAATAATAATGTTTTCAAATAAAATTATTGTTATTAAAAAAAAATTAGAATGAAATATGGATTAACAGACTAGTGTCTATATGATAAAAACCATTAAATATTCCTGATCTGTGCGGTTGTTGGTTTTTTAAACTCATTTTTTAATTTGCTTTTAATTTTACGTAAAACATAGCAAAATTTAACATTATTTCTCAATAAATGGAATAAGTTTCACTATTTATGTTTTACTGTAGAAAAATTCCACCATTTTAACCTAACTACACTGTACAAACTAACTTACTGTTAAACAAAGCAAAAAAACTATACATAACTGTGCTGTGATTAGTTGATTTACTTTTAAATTAGATTCAAAGTATTATTTCCAGATGGGATTTGAATAGCATCTGGTTATCATTTAGTACTTAAATGAAATTTGGTGCACAAGTGAGGCTTATGCTCCGACCACAACATTTAATACAGCATTTGAATGTAAACCTCAAAGTTGTTAAAGAAGACTACATCTAAAAAAATAGTGTAACTTATCTAGTTTAGTATGTGGTGAAAGCATATTAAAAATCATAATAGTTTAAAAAATTACATCAAAAAATTTTCACTCACATTTATCAGTTTTCTTTATAAATAATGCATCAAAATGCCTGTAGTGATCTGTCAATCTATCATGATACAATGATTTTGAGGCAGGCATTCCATTGGAACGGAATAAAAGATTAACTGGATCGGAAATACTGTTATAATATGGCCTAATTGAATCACATGAATTGTGTGATGTAGATTCTTCTCTATTATACCACTCATCTTTAACCTGAGGGAGCCCTAAACTATAATATCTAGAAAACACAAAAAAATAAATAATTAATTACATAAAATATGTTACACACAAAAAAACTTACAAAACTTCAATAAAAGAAAGATTACAAAATTCATTTAGTTTTAAACTCTTTTTATGAAGGACAAGCTAATATTAAGTATGAGTACATACATAGCAAGTGGTGTACTGGTAAGTATTACTTTGAACTTAACTCTTTATTAATTTTTAAATATAATAAATTACTAACATGGTTTTTTCATACACTGAAAAACTGACAACAGATTAATCTTTATAAGTATTTTAATAT
>JAAAKQ030079202.1:0-15121 GCA_010016005.3 Zanna intricata | reverse complement strand
GCGTAGCTTTATATGGAAGTGAAACTTGGATGATCAGAGTACCTGAGAAGAAAAGATTAGAAGCTTTTGAAATGTGGCGCTATAGGAGAATGTTAAAAACAGATGGAAGGATAAAGTGACAAATAAAGAGATATTGCGGCAAATTGATGAAAAAAGAAGCATTTGGAGAAATATAATTAAAAGAAGAGACAGACTTATAGGCCATATATTAAGGCATCCTGGAACAGTAACTTTGATACTGGAGAGGCAAGTAGATCGGAAAAATTATGCAGGCAGGCAACGTTTGAATATGTAAAGCAAATTGTTAGGGAAGTAAGATAAAGAGGGTATACTGAAATGAATTGGCACTACATAGGGAATCTTGGATAACTGCATCAAACCAGTCAAATGACAAGACAAAACAAAAAATTTTTTGGTTGTTGAATACACTGAAGTTCTAAAGCTTGTACGTGGAATATGGAATTTTTCAGCACATGAAAAATGACATGCCTGACCAGTTTTTGAATCCAGGACATCTGGATAAAACGCTGAGATCATACCACTCCACCACCGAGATTGATGAAGTGACAGTATCTTTCTAACAACAATATTATTTTACTCACCCGGTGTCGTAGATTCAACACTTGTTGAGAGCCAGTTAATAGCTAGATATGATGCTGGTAAAGTAGCTCTTGCTCGGGATGGAACAGGTTTATCAGTTATAATACCATTAACTCTATGCATTGAACAATCTCCATCCATAGCAGAACTACATTCCTGACACCCTAGAAAATAAATATAAGAAAGTAGTATAGATAATTACTTTTTGTAAAAATATACAGAAATGAAAACAAATAATTTTACTCTCTCATTGTTGTTACAGCTCAAAGTAAATTTTTAAATAATAATTTATAATCTACTTGAATTTTAATCCTATAGATGTAATCTAAAATTTTATGATTTTAATTTACCTCAAATGAAATTAATTACAAATCTCATTTGTATTTAAGTTTTTAACATTAATAAGAATTATTGAAACTCATGTTATCAATATTAAATGACAAGAAGAGAAAAAAATGTTTAATAACGTATAAAAATATTATAGACAACAATGCTTAATTAAGACTAATAATGAAATCTCAATTATCAAGGACTTACATAATTCAAAATAATAATTATTTTTATATAAAACTTATTTATATGAGAATAGGATATCAGATACAGCAATTATTTCCTGTCATATTACTTTTCATTTCATTTCCTATCTTTTTTTTTTCCTGAATTAAGAATAGTTTATTTTTTACGTTTAAAAAGACTATTGCTCAGGCATTCATGATTTTTTAAATTCTTTATAGAACTCCAAACTTTATAATCAGATCTTTCATATTGATCACTTTTAAATATATTTTAAAATTCCTTTTCTTTAGTTGAAAGATAAGCACAGACAAACAAAGTAATTGTATGTATCTGAAAAGAAACTGGAAATTTTAGTTCTAACTGATGAAAGAAAATTATAAAGACTTTATTGTATAGAGAAGAAGAGAACAAGCCATCAACGAGTGGAAATGGAAAAGACTAGATACGAGAAATACAGTTCTCAGAAAGCTTCTGATTGAATTAGAATTCTATCTAGAATTCACATGTTGATGTTATAAAAAAAGCACTGTAAGTGATTACTTCAACAAAATTGTAAAGGAAGCTAGTAAAAATCATCTTATTTGTGGAATTCATTTCTATGCTACTTGATGGATTTATATTAATAAGTTTTTATCAGAACTTCTGATACTTTAGCATCCCATAAAAATTTACGACTTCAATAAGTATGACAAAATGAAAACTACATTGTTAACAGCTTTTTAAACAAGGGAGAAACATATTGTATTGTAACAAGACCACTATAACAGAACTGAGTAAGGGATCCCTACAAATTAAGAAGAAAGTAGTAGAAAATATAGTAATGGGAGGAATCCAGAAAGAGGCTAAAAGAAATCCTTTTAGTAAAAGTAGCAGGTCTGTTTAAAAATTGTCCTTTGGAACACTGCCCATTGACACACCTAAAAAAATGTTGTTCAGCGAGAAGAGTTACCAGACCAAGATAGGAATTTCATTGGAATATGTTAGAGTGGATGATCATTCTCATGCTTCAAGTTTGATCCAGTCCAGCAAATAAAGAGGATGTGAGCATAAATACAATGAGGAAGACCAGTTGAAAAATGAGTCAAAGCAAGATGTTATTGTGTCAGCCTGAGAGGTCAGTTCTATGAGATCCGAGTCTGATCTGTAGCACTTTGTAGAGTGCTCCAATAGAGGAGTTATTATGCGAGTTTGAAGCGAGAGTATTCTGTAAGGAGATCAGCGAAGGAGCGAATTTCTAGTGAATTATGTTCGATGCATTTAGGGTGAGGTTACATGTAATTACAACACATGAAAAAAGAAATGTTTCAATGAGTTACAGTTAGATATAAGTGGAAGAGATAATGTACTTAACCTCATTTATAAATTGTTCGGGTAGTTTTATTTTTCAACAGAAAAGGTATTTGCAGTTAAAGAACTTTATACCCTTCTTATCTATTGTACTATTGTTGTTAATACAAGACTAGTAGTTGAAAGTGTTAAGACTAGTGGACATGCTATTATCTTTTGTCAATGGGACTGAATTATATTTAATTAGCTGTAAATACATACTGATGATTACTTTAAATTCAGTTTTGTAAGTAATCACTGTTTATTATTATTATTATTATTATTGACATTTATTATTATTATTGTTGTTGTTGTGGTTGTGATTACTATGTTTATGATTATCACTGTAATTGTAGTCACCGTTATCATAATTGTAGTCATCGTCAATCATCATTAAGAAACTGACAGATAATGTAAAGCAACAAACTGATGTAAGAAACAAATACGTTATATACACTGTCATCTCTCTTATTAAAAAAAATTATACCAATTAATATATGTATTAATTTACAAATAATCATACAATTAAATGTTCCTCCTGTACTTTAGATTTTTCAATACTTTACATGGTAATCAATTTTGTACAACTACAAAATTATCTCTAATAATACAGCAGATAGTGCTAACCCACACTGTAGGTACATTCTAATGCTGCTTGTAGATGTCAACTAAACTGAGATTATAAGTGCATTAATATAAAATGGGCATTATTAATCAGAATAATTGTTATTACATAACATTAATTACGAACCTAACATTGTTTTCATAGACAAAAATTAATAATACAGAAAGCTAGCCAACTTGTATTATACTAGTTAGTATCTTCCAGATTGTAAACATATAAAAATAACAACAAGCACAGTAAACGCAATTAATAATAAGCTAGCCAAAATATATTCTAAATAACCAAATCAGTGAAAAGCCTCAATATAGAAAAAATTAAATTCTAGTTCATAAAAGGAGAAAAACTATTAAATGCTAGGTAAAAGCTTAAAAAGTTTGCAAATCCATAGCAGTTCCTTTATCTTTCTAACCATAAACATGCTTTAACATAAATACATTGAAAATAAATAGAAAAAGCCAGCAATATATAATATGTATAAGGAAAACAAAACAAAAGACACATGCTGAATTAGTTACTTAGATAAATTAAAAACTTGTGAGATTTCAGAATCAAACACTATGAAAGTCTGATAGAGTGAATACAGCTTATAGTAAACAGTATTCTCAGAAAACTTTCAGTTTCTTTCAATACTGTAAAGAACATTAAAAATAAGCATTTCGGTATATAAAAATGAAATTTGATCACCACCTATATTAAAAGAGATCTGATTCCTCAGGTAATGACCAAATCATCTCCAACAGAGCAAATAGTATTGGCATTGTATTGGTGATACAAAAGGGTCTTACACAGATACAGAACATGGGATTTCAAAACTGAAGAGAAAGAAAAAAATAAAGGAAACAAATCATTATTAAAATATTATGTGAAATTCATTTAATATAATGAATATAGTAGATGTAGTTGCATCTACACACTCCTTGTGATGTGATAAAACATGGCCATACAACATAACAAAGTAACACAAAATATTTGTTGTTCCTTCTGAAGTATGTAACTACTAATGCACAATACCACTTGCAAGCTGCTGTTCCTTTGGCTATCAGGTTTTTTTTTAGATGAGTAAAAAGTGTGTTAAAAAACTTACTCAACATATCTGACCATCAATTTCATATCTTTACTATAAAAAACCAAGATATTATCTATGTAGGAATGAATTTTTTTTAATGAATGAATTATTTATTATTTTTTTTTAGCGATAAAGGTACATAATAATACAACCATTTTACACATATGTTATGGAAAAAATTAATTTTTAGCACAAGGAAAATACCAGAGGCCTGACTAGGATTTAAACCCAGAATTCTGTTTATATTTATTTATTACTGTATTAAAAATTAACCAGATCCAATTTCTTACAAATTCAAATAAATTAAGCTTGAATCAAATTTTTACACCATCCTCTGAATCTGAATTCTGATTAAAGTTCATATCTTCAAGTAGGAACAAGGATATACAGTACAATAACTGATACAAAATATAAAATAAAAAAGACTAAACACTCTATCCTCCCAAATTTTTACTACAATTCTTCTAAAAGTTTTCGGGGAAGACCAAAATATAGTTAAAATGAATAGTTATTAATTTTACAATAAAAAATAATAAAATAGCACCAGACAGGAAAATAATATGAACATATTGCAAATCACAATTAAGAAGCAGTTATTAAAATGTTAAAAGTGAACATAAAAATTAGGTGAATATATAAATCAAAATAATAAAAAAAAAAAGCAGATTTAATGTACACAACAAAATTATATTCTAACAATAAATATTTGTATGTTATGTAAATGTAATAAACATTACAGAAAAATAATTAAATATACTACATTAAATAAATAAGCAAAAACAGCTACTAACTACTATACAACAAAAACAAACAAAAATATTATCATTTCAGTAATTACATTTTGTCTTACTTTCATAACCATTCATCCAATCTTGATTGGCTGAAATAAATGATGAAGCACGTTACAAACCATTAAAGATAATTGTTTTTATAAACACTTAAACATTATAGTAGTATAAAAAAAAGTTAAGAAATATAAACAGAACAATAAGAAAGAAATAAAAATTTTCTCCGAAGAATAATCTAGAAAAAAATGTCAAATCAACAACTATTCTACTAGTTATATTTCTGAGCAGTAAGAAATATACAACTTGCATAAGAACAGTAATTTTTATTTTTAGTCTCAGAAACCACCGAAGGTATAACTTCAGAGGCTGAGAATGAGGATGATACATATGAATGTAAATGAAGTATAGTCTTGTACTCCAAGGTCGACCATTCTTGAGGTGTGTGGTTAATTGAAACCCAACCTCCAAAGAACACAGACATCCACAATCTAGTAATTAAATCCAAGTAAAAGGAACTGTTTTTACTAGGATTTGAACCTTAGAATTCTCTTCTTAGAAATAAGCTGATCTGTGAAAACAAGTTCACCACTAGACCAACCCAGTGGATCACATAAGAATAGTAACAAAAAATTAACTTGAAACCACTGCCAGTTCTGTATCAGCAGTATACTAAATTTCAAATTATACCAAGTTTCAAGCAAGAAAACTTTACCACTTTTATTTAATAGTTAGTAAGTAACTTAGTAAGTAATGCCATTTACAAATGACATTTTATATTATACATAAATTTAAACGAACTGTTACTAAAATTAATGTTAAATACACATAATTTATAATAAAATAGTAATATCTATGAATTATTAAAACGATAAATTTAAGAAACTGATGCAAAGGATCTATATAAAGATAGATATAATGGGCTCATTATAATACTTTACAACGCTTTATGAATCCAAGAATACCATTTGGAGGATCTACTACAAAACTAGAATGATCCTCATCATATTAAATCAATTTATTATAGCCGTTGCAACATTTGAGACAGCTTGTTATCTAAATATAACTATTTCACTCTGTATATAAATGTATTTAATTTTAGTCTTTATAATACAAGGTGTATTCGGAAAGTAAGGTCACAAGATGCTTGGAGCGCTAGGGACATGAGTTTTTACAGAGTTTGCACTCCTGCACTGAAGGCAGGTTCCCGAGCGAAAGAATGAGTGGTGAAACAGGTCAGTAGCTTGATCGACATTGTCACAGTCACGTTTCTAAATGGACACTATCATTCCTAATCTCACCAAGTGCGAAATGAGAGGCCTCATCCACTATCTTTTTATTATTAAAAAACAGAAACCCGTGGATGTTCATCGTGAAGTTGTTGCTTCTTACGGTAGCGACATGTCGCGTGAAAGAGTGGTGAAATGATGTAGAAGTTTTAAAAATGGCCGAACAAACGTTCACGACAAAAAACGGAGCAGGAGACTTTCGATAGTGATGGATGAGTTTGTTCAAAAAATTGAAAAGTTGATTCGGAATGACCGCCATTTGACGTTGGATGAACTCCTTGAAATGGGTCCGGAAGTCAGCTGTACTGTGCTGTATGAAACAATCACAGATCATTTAAAATTTCAGAAACTGTGCGCCCGTTACATACCGAAAATGCTAACCGACGAACACAAAGCAAACCGAGTTTGTTCAGCAAGTGAGTTCCTCGACCGTTATGAAGAAGAAGGAGAAAGTTTTATTGACTCTATTGTGATAGGGGACGAAACATGGGTTGCTCACTACAGATCTGAGAGCAACAGACAATCAATGCAGTGGCAGCATACTGGATCCCCTGCTGCAAAAAAATTCAAAACGCAGCAAAGTGAAAACAAGTCATGGCAACGGTGTTTTGGGACTGCAAAGGAATATCGCTTATCGATATTTTGCCAAGAGAAGAATCAATTAATGGCGATCGATATTGTTAGACACTTCAGAGACTTTGTCGAGTCATCAAGACAAAAGGAGGGGGCTGCTAACAAAAGGTGTTTGTCTTTTGCACGATAATTCTTGATCTCACACAGCGAGAAAAACAGTCGACCTTTTGACAACATCTTTTGGCTGGGATGTTTTAAACCATCCATCCCACAGTCCTAACCATGCATCTTCTGATTTCTTCCTTTTCACTCATCTAAAGGAGCATCTCAGTGGAAAAAGATTTTCATCCGATTTGGAGGTTAAAGACGCAGTCTATGAATGGTTGAGGGAGTTGGCGGCAGACGACTTCAACAAGGGTATAGAAAAATTGATTCCATGGCTCATTAAATGTAAAGAACTAGATGGTGACTACATTGGAAAATAGTTATATACCTACATAATATTCCATAAAGTTTATAAAATAAAGTTTATTCCATAAGTTTAATAAATAAATTCACTTTTTTCGATTTTTAATATTTATTGTGACCTTACTTTCCGAATATCGCTCGTAGTAATGTTTATTAAATAGAAGCAGAAAAATTGAGATCTACAAATATTATTTAAAAGCCAATAAGCTGAATATTACATTAGTTGATATACATGGTCACAAACATTAGTTAAAGATTTTTTAATAATTTCTTATTAATGACCAAAAAAATTATAAAAATTAGCAAGATGATATAAAATGATTTATTGATCATCTTATTATAAATCAACACAGTAATTTATAAATAAAGCACAAGAGAGAGTTTCAACATAAATTTGAAAGAAAATAAAATTTTAAAAGATAAGAAATAAAACGTTCTATGGTACCAAGAGGAATAGTTTATGTAAAGAAACAGAAAAACACAAAAGAAACTGTTAGGATTGGACAATAATGTTTTTAACACCTGATGATGGCTTTCAATTAAGCCTAAAGATCTTGGGTTTATTTCAATGTGTTGGTGAGGTGGGTTTTTAATTGTTAATATTATTTAATTAATTTTAATGATTTGCAGTATCTTAGACTGGCTCAATTGGCTCAGTACAAATAAAGATTATAGTCACTACTACACTTGACAAGATAATCAGATTAAGCAGAAGAAACGTTATAAACATTAACATTATAAAAATAAGAACTTAACCGAGAAAAAGCTTAGGAAAAATTAAAAAATAAAAAGAAAATACTGTAGAAGTAAAAGAGATACCAGTTACATTTAAAATAAATTATCCTTAGAGGCAAAAAAATTTTAAGCACCTACATATAAATAGCAAATAGAGAAAAGAAGAGGTGTTATTTTACTCTAACAGTTTTTTTCAAACAAAATGCAACTTTAAGAAAGACTAAACTTTGAATAAAATGGTATATAATTTTAAAAAATTATCTACAGGTTGAATATTAACCATTTTGAAAATGAAGCCTTACCCGCAACAGTAAGGGATAACATTATCAACTTATGGTAAACAAGGAAAGTTACAAGAAATATATGGATACCCTACAACTACAAATGTAATAAAAAAAAGAAGATGAAATAGCAGACTTATGATAAGAACAGGAATGGAGAGAAACAATCAGACGATAAGGTCTTTGAAGAAAGAGTAAAAAAGGAAGATCTTGATAATGAAACCATTAGATGAAATGGTCTTTGGTGATGATTAGGTGAGAAGGCCCAAGATTGGCTGAATTCATAGTGAAAGTCATGGACTCTTTATCCCTGTCACAATTAACCAAATATTAACACTTGATATCAGACTTATAATTAATAATATCAATAGGTATAGAATAATTTGTTCAAATAAAATAATTACATAAAATAAAAAATAACATAGCAATAAAATAAGAACTCCAAACACAAATACACAATATTACTTACAGAAGTCCTTCAAAGTGATTTCCTTCTGTTGTATAGGTTGTGTTGCTGGAGGCAATGCCAGTGAAGGTGCCATTGGAGCAGGTTCTGGTTCATCAACAACTAATGCCTGATTAATAAGATTATCCATGCCATTTTCATGATCAGCATCAAGAAAGCTCACTAAACGGATCTCATTATTTTCTTCATTTGGATCAACTAAAAGCCCTAAAATGAAAATAAACTCAATATTAAATTTTAAGATAATATAACCATTGGTAAGAAAAATCAAGCAGTACACTGAAAAAAGCAATATTAGAATGAATGGAACCAAAGAAAAAACTAAAAAACAAAAACTACTGATATTCATGACTCCAATTTATTGGAACTTATCTAGATATCTTTATTAAAATTATTGTTTTAAGTGAGATTTTAGCTTACGGACCACAATAAAATCATATCATTCTTTTACCACAGAAAGTGTAAATCATCAATTGAATGATGATTTATAAAGCAAGTAAGATCTACATGCCACTTTTTCACACTTTTCATCATACTCAATAAAATTTATTTTAAAATAAATTAAATAAAATAAGTCAATTATGAAAAATTAATATTAATTACTCTTATTTCTAAACAGCTTTTGCTAGTTATTAAATGAGAATAACTTGTATCAATGAGTTTCACATTCAAATGTTGACACTTTAATGGCAGGTGTCAAACATTGTATGTGGCTCCATCCAAAGACAGTTTGTTTGAATATTACCTAATTCCTAATGTATATGTTTAATTACCATCCACCCAAAAAATATACAAAAGTACACTGATAAAATGCAGGTAACAATAAAAAATTATAATGAGGAAGTATCAAGAATTATATTCATGTAACTGATAAATATAACTAAATAGGCATTAAGCCTATCTACATAGACCTACAGCAATCCTTAAATAGGTGAATTTATCTCCCAGTTGATTTTTAGACACTAATTCCAGGAATAAGATTTATTATCAACAAAAATACAGAATAAATAAATTAGTTATATTTATAATAATTATACTTAAATTCAATTTATTGATCTAATTAATTAATCTAATAATATATTTTAATAATTTAATAATATATTTTTTTTTAATTTTAAATTAACACTACCTAGCCTGTTTCTCAAATAAGCTACACTTATTAGTCACTTTCTTTATTTCAAAACACTGAAATTAATCAAAAAAAGAATTTTTCTTACTGGTCATAAATATTTGAAAGAGAAACCTTTAGATGAAAATTATTTTATCATGTTCTAGCTTCTTTTCTTTTTTTTTTGTACGTTATATGTTTGAAAAAATATATACTTAAAAACTACTTCATTAACAAATATTTTTAACACATTTGTTTTAAAAACTGGTACTAAATATTTTATTTACAATTTTAGGAAGAAAAACAATGATATAAAATGAAAAACTAATGCTAATCTTCTGACAATAACGTGATGTCAAAGCATATTACCATAGGTATATGTTGTAATAACCATACCTCTGTTAACAGACTGTTTTAGCCCCACTCAATTAATGTACACTTAAACCAGATTCAAATAAAAGTTAGAAACAAACAATCCAAGCTTATTTATGATACTTCTCTAGTAAATTATTCCTTTTTTTTTATTAAGTTTTTTATAATTTCAACTATACAGTTTTTCATTAAAAATACTAGATGTGAGAACCAGATTACCATTAATTACAAGGAAACTGTATAAATAAGTAATATTATTAATTTGAAAAAACTATAAATTAATCTGACTACATAACCAGTTTTAATTTTTATAATATAAAAAACATACACAAAGAATAATTTTAAATATATTGAACAATTCTATCAACAATGTGAAACAAATGAATTAATAAAAAAAACTAGTTTACATGAGAAAAAAATATAAGAAAACTGAATTACAAACAACAACAATGTTTCATGATAACTCAACAAGGCCATCTGAAGAGAACAGACAGACAAATCAAAACGTCAGTGGTAACCATATTAAAATAATGCAATAGCTTAACATAGAAATTTAGATTAATACTCGACTTCTAAAAATTTTAGGAGGCATAAAACAAAAATATATATCTTTGTGAGATAAGTAGGGGAAAATGTACACTTCAAAAAAACAAAATTTCTAAAAATTTGTAGAAAATAAATTCACTTCAAAAAATATATTTTTTTTTATAGTGACTAGTGATTTTTAAAATTAGAAAAATAAAGGGAGAATTTCACACATAAAAACAATATAATATTTACAAATAATTATCTTAATACCATGATCACAGCAGAAGAATTCATTATTTATAGAAAATAAGAATAATTAAAAAAATGACGGAATAGCATAATACCATTTACAACTATAATACAATTTTTATCTTTATATTTCACAACTATAAAAAATACAATAAAAATAATGGCAGGATCAAATAGAACAAAATTATATAATAATTTCTGAAAGGAGGAGTGTGTCTATTACACATTTAAAATTATTGCATTTTAACAATAACCAGCTATAATATTTTTAAAAATACTCTGAAATATAGATGTATCCTGTTAATATGTTTAAGAACAAACTACCTTGTGATTTAAATGCACTGCATAAATTTTTCAAATATGTATCTTCATTTGTTGCCTCTTCAAATGGTGGTAATTTAGCAGCCATAATGTATTCACGTGGGATCTAGACAAAACAAAACTTCACTCACAAATAATATAACAGAAATATCTTATAAGTCATTACACCACTTGATTCTATGAATAAACAGATAATAAACTTCTTTTAAGAAACTAATTTAAACATAATAAACCACTGTATTAAATTACATTCTTAAAGTACTATAGAATTATTGACCTAATAATCCACCTACAGCACAAATTATAAGCAATATGTTAAATCCAATGTCTGTAGAAGAATTTTATTGGAAATATATTTTTTTTTTTAGTAATTTTTTTTTTTTAACTATAAAAAAGATAGTTTACAACATCTTTTAAACATAAGCAATTTAATTTTTTTTTTTTTCATTATTCAGATTTTTTCTTGTGTTTTGTTATATTTTAATGATATAAACATTACATATAATTATTACATTATTAATAAAAACATTAAAACTGAAAAAGAGAATTTACAACATATTTAATTTAAATTAAAATAATCAATAAAAATTAAAATTATTTTTTAAAAATCACAAAAGTGGAGAAAAAATAACTTTTCAAGATTCATTAGTACTGTACAAATTGCATTTTTTAAAAAATAAACATAATAAAATTTTAAAGCAAAGAATACATATTTAATTTTAACAATAACTGACAAACTTTTAAACATCAGTCCAATTAAACATTATGATACCAATTGATAAATTCACTAATTTTGTTAATCCGTTTGTTTTTATTGTGCTTTTACTGCTGAAGATACAAAAAAGTTTGCACAGCAAATTATTTTAAATAATTTACATGATGTTCTTTTCAGAAGAATCATCCTCATAAGATTTAATGGGTTAGTTTTATTATCAACAGTTTAAAACATAACAAAACACATAAGCATCACTGTTCCAATTGTCAAATTTTTTACCATATTTTTAATTTCTAAAATGAAGCACAATTTCACTTATCTAACATCAACATCTCATGTTAATTAGGGTTTAAATTCAGTTGAGTTGTATTTTTATTTTTTTATTTTTTTTTTTTGAGAATAAAATTTCAAGGGCACTGAAATCAAACAAATGTCAAAATCAAACAATGAGAGTTCAAACATGTGAAATCAAACAGAGAGTTTGAATGCAGTTAAGTAATTAATTTTCCAACAACAAGTTATTAATTCAATAAATACAAAGAAAAGTCTTTAATAACAATAATAATTTTTTTACAATTACTGTTTTTAATTAAAGTAATAAGTGATATAGTATATCGCTTACTACTTACTATACTTGCTTACAACTTTTGACTTATAAAACTTTATAGTACACAATGGTAAAATTTACAAATTTCTACACTAGGTGATTGAAAGCACATCTCTACTTAAAAATCCAAGTTTGAAAGCTTAAAACTACCTTAACTAACAAAGAAAATTGAGAAATTCTGATAGCAAGTGCCATGTTGAGCTAAACAGATAAAGCCATTTTAACAAATTTATCAAAAATAAACAATTTACTTAATTTTTTTTTTCTTTCATTACATGGATACGATACGATCATACAATCTTTCTGCCGTATTTTGATCTTTATAACCAAATCTTTAACTTATCCAACATCATTGGTAACTGAGTGCATTAAAATTGACATCCTATAACTAATTCTGGTTTTTACCTCTTGTACTTCATTCTATTACCAAACAAATTAACTTGTGCCTTATTACATCATCCACCAAATAAAGTTTGTACATATTTCTCTTTAACATCTTTTTTAAAACCCTCCCATTTCTAATTTGAACAGTTTTTTAATTTTCTACTTGCACATTTTCCAATAACATCATGTTTTTCAAAGCCATGTTTATTGCCATGTACTCTATGCAAATATTACACAAATTTGTTCTACTCCACTCCTAGAAGAGTGCTGTTGAAGTTCCATTCTCAAAAAATCTGATGTGGACACCACATGACACCTACTAAATTACACAAACACATTTTTCTTAAATGAGAAGACATAAAATTTTATTTCATTAATAACTTCTCATATTTTTCCATATTTCTTTTTACTTCCTAGTACCAAGTAAAGAAAATATTGTAATCACAAAAAATTTTGGTTTTCAGATTTCAACGGAAATATTTATTTTGGGCATCCCTGAATCCATTTTCACTAGTTTCAACGTGACGTCTGTATGTACATATCATAACTCAAAAACAATTAGCCATAGGATGTTGAAATTTTTTATTTAAGACTGTTGTAACAACTAGTTCTGCACCTCCCCTTTTGATTGCAATCACCAGCACCAAAAGTGTCCAAAAAAGCCCAAAATCTAAAACATTTGGATTTTGCACTTTTTCTGCAGTAATAAGCCTTCACTGAGAGCTTTTCAACAATATATCACAAGTGGTACTTGTTTTCATTGGTTCCAGAGTTATAGTCAAATAAAATTCTAATTAATGAAATATTTTTAATTAATATCTTACAAAGGGAGATTCGAATTGCACATCTTTTTTTTAACTTTTTTTTTTTAATTTAAATATACTGAATTTATTAATAATTATTAACTCACAATAGTAAAAAAAATGTTGACTATAGATAATAATTCAACGATAAAAAAAAATATGACAAAAAATCAGAAGTTATTTGTGAAATAAAATGTTAAGGACTTTTAAAAATGTGTATATAAGATTTAATAATAGACATTATTTAATATGTGTAAATGTAAGAGATTTGGTGAAAAATCTGATTATTTAATATTAAGTGAAAATTATATTTTAGAATTGTATTATTTTTGGATTTTCATACAAGGAAGTCAGTCATCTGGTGTTCACATCACATTGTTTTCCTATTATTACTGAATTATTTACTGTAATTTTTTTTTACAGCCAAGAGGTTAATAATTATTAATAAAACAATATATTTAAATTAAAGTAAAAAGTTAAGAAAAAAAAGAGGGAGAAGTCTGATTCGAACCGATGTTAATTTTAAACTTTTTTTTAAATTTAAAATTAAAAAAAATGAATAACTTTTTAATTGTAACAGATACTGAAAAGGAAACATCATCATAACATAAAAATTATAAACTATTATTAACATAATACAGGGTACCCCAAAATTAACGCAAGATTTGAATTTGCCGCCATTTTTGCAGTAAATTGTTGGCAACCCTGAAAAAAAGACAATTTGACAGCTGAGATTTTAGGGTTAGTAAAAATGGGTTATACAATACAACAACGTGTTTTCATTATTGAACAATATTTCAAAAATAATGAATGTGATTGTCGAACAACAGATACACTCTCACAACGTGTCACTGTTTGGTGTGGATATTGGGCTGGAGGTATCATTGGACCATACTTTTTTGAAAATGGGGCTGGTCAAGCAGTAACTATTACTGGTGCTTGATATCGCGACATGATAACACAGTTCTTTCTACCGAAATCTGATGCTATTGATGTGGCCAACAAGACGGTGGTTTCAACAAGACGGTGCCACATCATGCCATACAGCCCGTGAAATAATTCAATTACTGCACGAGACATTTCCTGATCGTGTACTCCCCCATTTCGGTGATCAGAATTGGCCCCCTAGATCGTGTGATTTAACCCCGTTAGATTTCTTCTTATGGGATTATTTGAAGTCAAAGGTCTATGTCAACAAGCCCATAACCACCCGTGCATTGAAAGAGAAAATTAAACACTGCATCAACGAAATTCAGCCACAATTATGCAGAAAAGTCATGAAAAATTTTGACGAAAAAAGTGCG
>JAAAKQ030079191.1:0-15122 GCA_010016005.3 Zanna intricata | reverse complement strand
AGTAATTTTCGAGAAATCTGGGATAAAAGTAAAATGTTAGTGGTTGACACACTATTTTATGTTTGACTTAAAATAATTCCGTTAAATTGGTAATAAACAGATAAAAGGTTTAAGGGAAGAGTATACGCTAAAAGATTTTTTTTTTGTTTTTAATATAAGCCCTATGGTTAAAATTTTTTGTCATAAGTTTACAACAGTTATGAGTAATGTGTAACATAATTTCAACCCTAATAGTTACTTACAACCCCTGACTTAGAGATTGCAAACACACTGATTTGCTAGAGAGATCATAATTTCATTGGTATTGAATCTATAACAGCCAAAGGAATGTCATTTAAAATGCCTAATTTAGTTTTATGATCTCTAAAAACAGATTAAAAATATACATTTCCAAGCAACTATTTAATTTTTTTTTTTTGTTTTTAATGAAATAACATTCATTGAAGTTACAGTTTTTTTTTTTAAATACCTTAAACCACAAACATTGTCATTATATATATATATATATATATATATAAAATCATGTATGTATGTATAAAATCATAGATCAAGAAATTCTAAACACTGGAAAACAAATTATTTTTATACCTAGTATAGTAACAAATATATGGTTGATCCAAATTAAAGCATGGAAAAAATAATTTTCAGAAAACAACAAAACATTATTAACTAAATATACAATTAAATACTAAACACTAACATGTTAATATTTAAGAGTGTTAATATCTCTGAATGAGAACTGCCCTGCTCCATATGTTACACAATTTTCCTGCTCTTGTTTTTCTTTATCTTTTAAATTCTTTAAACGTAACCTTCCCTTTCTTTCTTGGTATGTTTGACTGTATTTTAGTAATTCTCCGTTTTCTATTCCTGTCCTTTTGTTGTCCAACAACGCCCTGGAAAGCTCTGTCCGTTGCTGATAAAAATTATATATTTCCAAAATTTGACTCGCCAATACTTTCTGCTACAACCGCCTCAATGATTTTTCGAGAAACAGTCTAGGTTTTATTACATCTTCACTATAAGCAATTATTCAATCTTTCATTAACGTTTTGGATCGGCTGTTCGTAATTCTTTTCCGGTGATATATTTCAAAACAAACAAACTGATCGGTGTTTTCATATTATCTTTGTTTTCTAGAAATTTTACCATGTGCTTGCGCTTTATTTATAAAAACACAACGATCTCTTTCCAGTCGGACACTTACGATGTGTAGGTTTATCACAAAAATGTTCCATTTACTTAGATGTAATTTTAGAAGAAAAAAAATCAACTTTTTCATGAAATTTCATAGAAAAAAATACAGCTAAAAGATTTTTCGATGAACATTTTTTCTCTGTATTTTTAATGAACACTCTTCCTTAATCAAAATTTGAAGAGAACTTGATTCTGAGTAAAATAGTACGAATAAATTCCACAAAAACTAAATACAAACATAAAATTTCAAATTTTATTAAAACTAAAATATATTCAAATATGACAGATTTTAACTAGGTTTTAAATGAAACAAATTATTCAGTATTACAAAAAAAAAATTACATATTCTAGAAAAGTAACAAATACGATAATTAGTAAAAAATTAAAAAAACTACAGAAAATACAATTTTGGGATCTATTTTTTTTTTTCAATTTTTCAGATCAGATTTCTTCTTATAAAACCTCTGAATTTACTTCTTAATATAGGTTCTAGAATTACCATCTGCCTTAATTTTAGCGAAGGCGCCGAAATCAGGACGAAATCTTTCACCGGTCGACACTTGCAAACAAAACTTTTCCAAATTATGTTTTCATGAACTTTCTTTTTTATTTTCATGAGTAGAATATGTCCTGAAAGTTGTTAAATTCTTCGTGAATCATTCCGTATATGTGTGTGTGTGTGTGTGTGTGTGCGCGCGCGCGTGTATATATATATATATATATATATTAATATATAATATGTGGATAATATGTGTTTATTACCATTTTAACAAAGTTATATTACAAACATAAAAAACAGGTTTTATTACCTCTGTTTATTTGTTTTCATCCCAGATTTCTCAAAAACTATTTTATTGGATTTTTTAGGTCAAAAACTGAAAGAAATCACTAATTCTGCTCCTTAATTAACGACCTAAAATTTCTGTATGACCTCGAAATCCTTCATTAGTCGTAACTCGCAAACAAAGCATTTTAGGACATATGTTTAAATGAAGTTTTTTATTATTTTTAGAGTAGGTTATGAAAGTCCTGGGAGAACTTCGTGATACACCCCTATATATTCTGTTTATTTGTTTTCATCCCAGATTTCTCAAAAACTATTTTATTGGATTTTTTATGTCAAAAACTGAAAGAAATCACTAATTCTGCTCCTTAATTAACGACCTAAAATTTCTGTATGACCTCGAAATCCTTCATTAGTCGTAACTCGCAAACAAAGCATTTTAGGACATATGTTTAAATGAAGTTTTTTATTATTTTTAGAGTAGGTTATGAAAGTCCTGGGAGAACTTCGTGATACACCCCTATATATTCTCGTATATATATATTTTTTTAACTGAGTTTTTTATATTAATTAAATTCTATTGCCTATACTTTTGAATAATTTTCTAATAAAATCTAAATAAATTTTGTACAGTTAGACTATAGATTGAAATTGTAAAATCTGTTTTAGCAGCAACAAAAAATGTTCATTATTTATGATAACAGAATATTATCCATTTTTTAAATCTCTCTATTGTCGATAAATGTATTGCTTAGATCATTCTTCATTATCGAGTAATCAAAATAATTAAATCATTATTTGTCAATCTATTCCGGCAGGTTATAATAAGCCGGCCTCCGTGGCGCGAGTGGTAGCGTCACAACCTTTCATCTGGAGGTCCTGGGTTCGAATCCCGGTCAGGCATGACATTTTAACACACGCTACAATTCATTCATCTCATTCTCTGAAGATATAACTTAACAGTGGTTCCGGAGGTTAAACAAAAAAAAGGATATAATAAAATGTAACAAAGACTTATTTCTTCTTTATTGCTGCCACTTATTTGATTATATAACATACTCAGTTAATTCAATACCGATTCAAAACAATCATATAATTTGAAAGGCCTCAGTATTTTAAATAAATAATATTCTCAAGTAAGTTGAAAGGTATTTTCCATGTTTGGAATTTTCACTTTGTATTAAATATCTGCTTATTTTTATAAATTATGCCCAACCTTTGCTGAAAAATAGTTAAAACCTTTTTATACATGCAGCGAAAATAACCTTGAATCTGAACGGAAATAGATTTAAATATTATTTCCGTATGCAGTAAGTAAATAATTTTTTCATATCTAACTCGTAATAGGCTTATATTTTATTGGGATATTAATAAAACTGTTTAGTATACCATTCTACCATAAATAGTGTTTTTAAAAAGGGCTCGTTAAAATTAATAAAAAATATCGTGGAGTCGTTTTAGTAGTGGGACTTTTTTAATGATTTAGATAATATCTTTAGAGTTTGAAAGTAAAATAAATTTTTCAACTGATTTTTATAGCGTTGGTTCTTTTTATTGCTTTTAAGATCGTCCAGCGAACAAGAGAGCACCTTGTAATAAATTGCACTACGACACCAGGACACTGCTCATTAAAAACTGGTCGTTTATTACGTCATCAGATATAAAGAATGGAGTAGGGTGCTGGAGATGACTACAAGCTCTGTTGGCTGCGGAGACCGTAGAGCGGGGTAGATAACATCTTTTTAGCTGGCTGGTATCCAGCAGAGGAAACGAGGGGTACTGTAACATAAAATAGTTTATCGCAGAGACATCTTCGTTGTACCTACCTGGAACGACCGAGACATACCTTACATTACCTTTTGCTCTTTGTCACGCTTTCTTATCAATTAACAGACATTACCAACAACGTTAAATTACCTTCTTTTTTCTTTCTTTTAAACAGGAGCTATTCCAAGTAACAAAAAACTACAGTCAGGAAAAGAGTTTATGAATATGTATGTATTTTAATCTTAAAACATGTTGTCAACAGCCACAATTAAAACTCCAAGAGATGCAATAAGTTTATTAACAAGCTGCTTTCCAATTGCAAGTTGTTGTTTCTTATTTATTACATCTAAAACTAGATAACATGTACGTGTAAAATAATTGCGGCGTTATTCTTTTATTTAGAGTAATATTTCTACTTCATCAAATGAAGAGATGATTACGTCACTTCAGAATGTATCTAATCAGTTGCGGCTGCATGCTGCTTTGGACTTTAGATTATTTCGCGGCTAACATGATCGTGTTGGGTTAGATTGTTTCCATTCTGTACTAGAAAAAAAAGCTATTTGTAATATTTAGAACTATTGTTTAGGCTACATTTTTAAATTAAATATTTTTATTTTTGGAACAAATTCATTTTACTTGATTTTTGAACTTCAGTTTTTTTTTTCATTTTAGATGAAGTACGGTAAAACCAATATTAACGCAGTTAAATTCTATTCAAAATTTTTTATCACTATTGAGGTATACTTAATAATTCTTATTAAATCACAATTCCTTTTATAATCCTTTCGTATTGCTCTCATTAAATAGTAAACAATCAGATTATCATTCCTTAATGTTTATTAAGTTATTTGTAAGAACTTTACTGATATATTCCAAAATTGGTTTTGTTTTATAAAATTACGTTGGATTTTAAGATTTATTTCTGTTCATCGAATAATTTAATAATTGTGTAATTAATAAATCATCATCAAAATCATAATAGACAGAGAGAGACATCTCTCGTGAGAAGTTAGTTTATTCGATGTCTGTTTCCTTTAAATTTAATGTTTTATTTTTGGAAACGTTGTAGATTAAATATGTTAAACGGTGTTTTATTATTTAATGCCGATTTTTGGTTGAATGGTAGCGTCTCTACCTTTCATTTGTAATATTCTAGGGATTCGAGCCCTGATCAGGCAATCGTTTTACTTTCTTGGTATCATAACTTTACAAGAGCTGCAAGAAGAAAAATGTGAAAATCATTAAAAAAAAATGGGGTATTATTATTTTTCGACGTTTCGTAACCCAGAGACTCCAAAAAACAAAAAAAAAGTGGTGGGAGAAATTTTCGTACATATGTGCGTTTGTTGGCGTGTTTGAACCTCGATAACTTTTGCCTGGATAAACCGATGTTGAAGAAATTTGGCTTAGATACACGTATATACAGAGAATTTTTTTGGTAAAAGTTTAGGGTTAATATCCAAGTAGTGGGGTAGGTAGACAGGTTGTGGGTTAGATTTTTGGGGGACAATTTTCTCAAAATTTGTCAAACATTTCCAGACTTTATATTCAACTCAGTACATGTGTATATGATTATCTTATCATTTAAAAAAAGTGATAAGAATTATTGTTCGGGAGCCGATCAAAGTTTACAAATATCGATTTTTTGAATTAAAATATTTCTTTTTAGTTTATTAAACTTTGAATAATTATTTCACAATAAAATTTCATAATATATCATTCCCATTCCCAAAAAATAAATTTGAGTAATTTTTTATTGGTTGTACATTTTTCAGTGGAATTTGTTTTCAGTTCCTTCCATTTAACATAATAAACCCTCATTCTCTTTTTCTCTTTAGCCTCCGAACCACCGTAAGGTTTTACTGGATGGATGATGATGATGATAGCTGGAAGATGAATGAAGATGACATGTGTCAATGTAAATGAAGTATAGTCATGTACAGTCTTAATGGTCGACTATTCCTGAGATGTGTGGTTAATTGAAATTTAATCACCAAAGAACACCGGTATCCACCATCTAGTATTCAATTCCATATAAAAGTAACTACTGCCTTTACTAGGATATGAACTTTAGAAACTCTCAACTTCGAAATCAGCTGATTTGCAATGACGAGTTCACACTAGGTGAACTCTTCACCAAGCCGATAAGTTACAGAGACAAAGTAAACTATTTTCTTGGGAGGTGATTTTGGGGGTGAAGAAGCGAAGTAAAGTAAAAAAAATAGATTTAATTAATTTAAAAAAAATATTTTTTCACGTATAATTTTTTTTATACTATATAAGAACACATAACCGCCAGGAAAGTATAACAACTTTGTTGTCAGCATTTTTTTATTTGCTAAATATTTATCATCAGAAAACCGATATTTGGTATGAACCTGTTCGTTCTGGGATAAATAAATGTAATTCGTCGTCATTCAAACCATTTTAGATCAAAATGTATTTAAATAGATTTTTTTTCTATTTCTACTGACTAGGTAATCGATATGAGCCCACCGGGCTGGTCTAGTGGTTAACGCAACATCGCAAATCAGCTGATTTCGAAGTCGAAAGTTCTAAGGTTCAAATCCTAGTAAAAGGTACGAGTAGTTAGTTACTTTTTTACGGATTTGAATACTAGATTGTGGATACCTTTGTTTTTTGGTCACACACTTCTCAGGAGTGGTCGACTTGAGATTATACAAGACTATACTTCATTCTCATTCATACATATCGTTCTCATTCATCCTCTGATGAAATTCTTTACGGTAGTTCCGGAGGTTAAATACAGAAAACAAAGGAAAGAGAGGTAATCGATATAATTAATAATTAAATTGTTATAAATTCTTCCATATTTTATAAGTTTTTATGTATGATATTTAATTTTTTTTTTAACAAAAATATTAATTTGTCAAACATTTTGTTTCTGTAATGATTAATTAAAACCTTTAGTTATGTAAAATAGTAAGTGATGAATCAACATTCAACATATGTAAAAAATCCCATTTATTGTTACAATTCCGCAGGGTATTAACAACGCGTTAAATTATTTAAAATAAATATTTATTTATAGGAATTTTAAATAAGTAATTTAAAAATGCGTTAAGCTGTTTACTACTTATGAATTATTAAACGATCCTTTTCATGTACAAAATTTAATCCAGTTGTACAAAACATGTCGATGTGCTATTGATCGTTAAAGTTAATTGCTTAATTCGAAACTTATACTGGATAACTTCTTGTTGATATTCTACTTTTTCTTTTCCCACTTATGTGAATAAAAAGGAAAAAAAAAATGGTAATACTATTACTTACGAAACAACATTAACTTGATATTAGTTTTGTATTTACTATGACCTTTTTTTAATACGTAATTGTAAGAAAAATTAATCTTCTAAAATCAGAATAGATTTTTATTTTAGATTGTATTTTGTTACATCATTTCCATCTCAAATGAGAAAAGTTGAAAAAATTAGAAATTTATTAGTGGTTTCAAATGCTTTATTTTTCTTCGTAATCATAATGTGGTTAAAAACACTTGATATTGTGAAAGAAGCTTTTTCAAAATCAATGAATAAAATTTCGTCGCATGAGATTACAGCCACTTTTGCACATAGATGTTCAACTCTTTACTTTCCTTGAATCGTTGAAACAAGAAACGCAGTTTTTGGGGTGTAGGAAAAGATGGTAGTCACTGGGCGCGAGATCAGGATTGTAAGAGGGCTGATAAAAAATCTCCCATCTAAATTTTTGAATTGTTCCTTTTGTGCGTTTAACCGTGTGTGGACTTTCTTTAGCATGAAGGACAATTCATGATATTAAAATTCCCCGTAGTCGGTTTTGAATTGCACGATGCAGTTTAGAAAATGTATCACAATAGACTTCTGATTTGATGGATGTTCCAGTTTTCATAAGATCAATCCAAAGCACACCCTTTTGGTTCCAAAATACAATTGCCATGATTTTCCTTCAAGACTTGGGCTTGTTTGAATGTTTTTTGGTTTAGGTGAACCAAAATGACGCCACTGCATGGATTGTTGTTTCCTCTCAGCATTGACGTAAAAATCCACATTTTGTCACCGGTGACGATATGGGGAAAAAATTCGTCTCCTTCGTGTTTATACACAAAAAAGTGATCGTGCAGATGTCATACTGTAATTTTTAGTCAACATTTTCGGTACCCACTGTGCACACAGGTAGCCTAGATTGTCAATCACGATTCTCAACAATTATCTTTGAAACCTCTGGCAATTCGAGAAAAAATTGCCTTAAAGCGAAGTTTTTCTCTCACTTTTGGATTCACACGTTCAACAAGAGTCCGGACACAAGGCCTATCACTTCTTTGTTCGTCGTGAACATTTGATCGCTCTACCTTAAATTCATGACACTTTGTCTCACTTTTCCTTCATTTTTGCAGTAGGCCCATATACTTCACACAATTAAAGGTCAATTGCAGCATCATTACGTCATCTTGCGTTTAGAAATGTAATTGTTGATCAAATTTCACTACTGCTTTGGTTTGGTTGGGTTTTGTGATTATCGCACTCATTTTAACACAATCTCACAGAGGTAAACAACAATAAACTGACGGCAATGTGGCAGTTACATGGCCAATAGACCACTTAAAGCTACTTCCCATGCACAATAGCTTTAACCAATTAGTGTTGCCAGTTTATAACTTATCCGCCTTATTTTGAACCGCGCCTTGTAATTTCGATGCAAAATTAACGTCGTACGCGGTGCATATTGAATCCGGTTTGTATTCACTCGTGTACTGCTGTTAAATACACGTCTATTCCTATTAAATATCGTAAACATTAAAATTATTTACCACTTTATTGATGTTGAAATGTCAATAATATAGACATTTCATTCAGTAAAGCCTTGTTTTTGTAATTTTTTCTTTTCCTTAAGACTTTAAAGTGTTATTATTTGTATATTAGTATTTTATGGATTTTTTAATGTCCGCTGATTAAAATTCATCTTTTTCAGTTTCTTTATCTTTTTTTTTTATCTGTTCTGCATTAGATTAGCCTCATGTAATTATATTGTAACAGTGCCGATACAATGGACCTGAGTAACGGATTGCTACCAGTTAAGAAGGAAGTAGTAGAAAATATAATACTGGGAGGAATCCAAAAAGGGGCTAAAAGGAACCCTTTTAGTAAAGCTTACAGGTTCGTTTTACAATTGTTCTTTGTAATGTTGCCTGCTGACACATCTAAACAGATGTTGTTCCGTGAGAATAATTACCGAATCCAGAGTAGGAATGCATGAGAAAAAGAAAACGCTCGGTCGATGCATGGGAACCCTAGTTGAGCGTGCGAAGCGCTCAACTGGGGTCTGAAGAAGAAGAAGAAGAAGATAAGAGTAAATATCTGGAAAAGATCAGTTGGCAATCAGTCTACGAGGGGAGTCGTCCAGGGAGTTCTAATCGAGGAGTTATTCAAGTTTGAAGCAAAGGTTTTCGGCGGGTGGTCAGTGAAGAAGTGGTTTTCTAGTGCGTACAAGTTCAACGTGATTAAGGCAATGTCACAAATAATTCCATTACATAAAAACAAGAAGTGTTCCGATGAGCTACTTCTAAGAGTATTAGTGAAAGAGATAATGTACTAAATTTCATTCATAAACTGTTAGGGTAGTTTTATTTGCGAACAGCAAAGGTATTTGCAGTAAAGAACTTTATACTTGCCTTATATATTGTATTATTGTTTAATACAAGAATAGTGGTTAAAAGTGTTAAGATTAGCGGTCATGCTCATGTCTTTTGTCAATGGAACTGAATTCTAGTTTTCATTATTTACCTACCTGTAAATCCTGAATAAAACCTGACGATTACTTTAAATTCTGTTCTGTACGTAGTCACTGTTTTTTATTATTATTATTGTGGTTATGATTACTATGATTATTTTTGTTTATTATTATTGTTGTTTACTGTTGTAATTATTATTGTGAGTTGTTTATTATTGTCGTTTATTATTCTTATTTCATTGTTATTATTGATTTATTTTATTTATGACGTTAATTAATTGAAATTATATAAACATTTTCATATGCCAATCTTCCAATGATCCTGATCGAGACGCGAACACGTTACAATATAAATATTTATAGCATTTACTTTCCCGACAAATATTGCTAAAATAGCGATGCTATATTAACATAAAAAGTATGGTGATCATATACCAATGGAGTATCGGTTTTTTTTGTTGTTAATATTTACATTTTAGAGTCCAGTTAATTTATGTAAACAAAAAAAAAAAAAAAAAATCAACTTATGTATGTATGTTCGTACATATGTACGTATGTGAATGGCACTCCTTTTGGCCTTATATCTCAGGACTGACAGAAGTGATTTTCTTCAGATTTCGCACAAATATTTTATGTATATGAGGCATTGATGATATTATTTTTTATTTTTTTTAATTCGTTGAGGGAGTGGGAGAATATCGTATGCAAAACAATTTCAATTATTTGCTTTAGAGAAAACTTTGTTAAAGGAAATTTATTTCCTACATTGCATGTATAAATAATCCAAAAAGTGTTTTACAAAAAATCCATATTCCCACCTCTTAAAATTGAAATATGTTTTTTCTTTTGCTCTATCTCTCTTCGGTTTAAATATTTTTCTAAAATCTTTTGAAAGTTTGTACTTCATATGTAGAGCTATCAAGAAATGTCTACAAATCATTAAACTTATAAACATCTGGCCTAAAATACAGAAAAGCTATTTGTTTTTTTTTTTCTTTTTTACAGAAAGGTTTCTTATTTTAGCCTCTATTGAAGGTGGTACTACATTTCGCCAAAACCTTACTTAACAAATTATTAAGCTTAACCTATATATGAATATCTTTAGAAAATTATTTTTTTAAGATCTATTCCGCACCTTTAAAAATTATATATATATATATATATGTATTTTTTTTCTTCCTTTTTTTTGTTTTAAATCTTTTAATTTTTATTGTTAATAGCTGGGAAAGTCATGGAATACTTTCCTAGATTTTGTTTCTTTTTATTTCGAAGTTTTGAACATGTTGCTAAATTAAGGGTTAATTTGTTTTTCATAATTGCTAATAGCTAATCAGTCTTAATTGAAACCCAACTACCAGAGAATACCGGAATATTGGATCATGGATACCGTTGTTAATTGGTGGTTAGGTTTTAATTAATCACACATCTCAGGAATGGTCGCCCTGTGACTGTGCAAGACTTTATACTTCATTCGGATTTATATACACCATCGTCGTTCACCTTCTGAAGTAATACCTTACGGTGATTCCGGAGGATAAACAGGATAAGAAAAAAGAATGCTAATCGGTCTTGATTTATGGACACTTTGTAAAGGTATACGTATTTATATCCCGACCTGTAATTGGAGATTTGACTTTAATTGTAATTTTATTTAATTTTAAGGAATTTAATGTTTTATATCATTTCGTAGAATTATTTTATTAAAACTGATTTTTCGTTGTATAAATATAAAGCTATAAATATTTAAGTACAAGTGATTTAATTACTTGAACATAATTAATTATTTTTTTTATTATCCGGATTACATTCATCAATTTTATTTTATACATAGTAATCGAAGTACGTGCCGGTTCTATTATTTCACATTTTTAATGAATAAGAGTATTTTGCAGTGAATTAATAATAAAAAGAGCGGTCGGTTAATAGTTGATATTGATATGTGGCAGGAGTTAAGTTATAAATCATAAGTTATTGTACAAACAAGACTGAAATGGGAAGGGAAGCAATTATTTTTAATTGAGAGAGAGGAGACGACTGATTGGTTTATTACAAGTGATTTATTCTTATTGAAAGCGGAATATTATGAAGTGGCGTCAAGGTATGCAAGCCAATTACCACAACAACTCGATGTGCCAGCCACCTAGCAAGAGTTCAACGCCTAGACCTATCAGCGACTCATATTTATATCCCGCGTAGAGTGTGTTTATCTCCATCCTTACTGTACTTTACTATTTTTATGTTTACTAATAAGAATTATTTCTTTTTTTATCTTTATTTTACATAATTTAAATATTTTATTAACGTTACTCGAATATTTTTATTTATTAAATATATTTACAAAAGTTTTTATAGTGTGTTTCTCTTCCTTTATTTATTGATTTCTCTTTTTGCATTAAATTAATTTATAATTTAAAAACAACAATAAAATTAGATTTATTGTAATAGATTATAAAATTTTACGATTTTAACTTAAATACAAGTATGAAGGCTTGTACGAGAAAGGAATGAATTGTTTTTAGGAAGACATTTATAACAACTTATTAAATTTAATGGTAAATAGGCTACACCTTAGAAAAAAAAAATAAACAAGATGAAACTATTTTTAAATATTTCAATCATGATTAAAACAGGGATAAAGTATCGGTTCGGAGAATGAAATTATTTTTATCTACGAATTGTTTTATAAAACTTTTATATAATTTTGGTTAAGCGTACTTAGTCAAAAATTATTAACTGCTGGCTAATTCTTTTTCTTCTTTTTTAAAAACATAAAATCTGCTAACGATTCGACTATTGTCCGGTCAAAACCGCATACATTAAAGTTAATATGTACTTTTCCGCCAACTTTCGTGATTGTGTGCTAACGATTCAAGATTTCATTCGAAAGGTTCCGGGTTCAAATCCCGATCAATATTTTTTCATTAACTTTTCAATTTTCACCTTCCAACGCATAAGCTTTAAGCTTACATGGTGGAATAATTATCATAAAAATTAATATAAGAATATAAAAATTAATTATCATATATTTATATACATCAGTGTATTGACTCTTTCTAATCTATCGACCAGTGAAATGATCCAAAAGTTGATAAAACCCCCCAAAAAAAAAACACATAATATATATCGGGGGGTGATTACAAAAGAACTTCACAACTTTAAAAGCATATAAAAATTTATTTAGATAACTTAAGATTCGGTTGAGATCTCATTTCATAGCAAAACACGCCAAGTTCTGGCTCACGTATTTCATTAGCCACAAGCTCTGTGATCAGTGTTGTTAAAAATGGATTTATTTACTGATGCGAAACGTGTTCTTTGTTGGTTTTGGTTTTACGGTTTGTAATCAGCAACTACAGTTCAGCGTAATTTTTGTAGAGAATATGGTAGGGAGCTTCGTAGTAGGCGTACAATTTACTCTTGGCACTAAACCTTCTTTGAGATAAGTTGTTTTGTAAACATATAAATTCATTTGGATGCCCATACGTCTCTGAAGCTGCTATACTGTGGAATTCATAGAAAAGTTTGTACGAAGTCCGAAAAAATCAACTCGACGTGCGTCAGGCAGACTGGCATTCCATAAACGACTTTTTAGCGCGTATTATGTAAACGATTGCATTTGAAACCATACAAACTAACCATGGTACAACGCATTACAGATGACGACAAAGTTGCTCGGCTGCAGTTTTGTGTGGAAATGATGGACAGAATTGTAGACAATGTTACATTTTTAGAAAATTTATTTTTAGTGATGAGTCAACTTTTCACATCAGTGGCAAGGTGAACACTCGTAACTGCCGATAAGGGATAGCGAAAACCCTCATGAAACTTTGCAGCATATTCATGATATTCCTGATTTCTTAAATATTTTTATTATTAAATACACATGAGACAGATATAATTTTTTTTTTTTCAGTTACAGTATGAAATAAATTTACTGTTTGAAAACCAAAAAAATAAAATTGGTGAAAATAGGAAAATAAAATTATCTCATTAATTTACTCAGTTTAGAAAATAAAATTTGATTGGAGATACAATATTATATTTATAAAACAAAACATTTTAAAAAACCCACCGTGAAAAAACCTTAAAAAACGTGAAATAATTAAATAACTTTATTTTTACCTTAAAATGTTCTGTGATATTATTTTTAAGACAATAAAATTTAAGCTTTTAACTGTCTTGCGTGACTATAATGATAACTAAAGCTTATTTATGCAGTCTATGGATCACGCACAACGGTCAGTCAAAATCTTAAATTTTATTGTTTTAAAAACAATATCAGAAAGTAAACAACATCACAAAATAAAACGTATTTCACGTTTTTTAAGTTTTTCGTGTTGGGTATTTAACAATTTTTATTTAATTTTTTATTTATTATTCTTTAATGATTAGTAGGCCTATGCCCAACAGCGGGAGGTTTATAGGCCGATGATGATGAAAATTTAGTATATTTGACCAGTGCAAATTATTTAATAATCTATAAGTAATGTATTCTTCGTGGAATTAGAAAGACATAGAAACATTCAAAAGTTGTTTTGAAGAAATATATCTACTGCAGCGTCCCTGGCGGTTTATAACCGTGAAACCAATCTGATAAACAGCTCTGAGATGGTGCCTATGTAATGCATAGCACCGTATCAAAATCGGCCCAACCGTTCTAGAGAAACACATCTACTGCAGCGCCCGCTGGTGGCCTATAACCGTAAAAAATGTATAAGAACCTGTTCTTAAGTGATACTTATATACAATTAAAAAAGCCACATCGAAATCGGTTCAGTAGTTTTTGAGGAAAATGCTAACACACAGAGCCTCTAATCCCGAATGCATATACCGCATCCCTTCCGTCATGGGTAATAATGCTGAAGAATAGTTAATTTTACTCCTACATTACCTTTCTATTGTTTAAATTATATAGTTATCTTATTAAGAATATATATAATTAATAAGTTATATTGTTATAATAATTTAATTACTATTAATAAAAAAATTTCATATTTTCTAATTTACATTTACGTATGTTTTATCCTAAATTCTAACTTTATCCTAAAGTAAGTGTTTATAACTTCTTTTAGAACATTTTTAGATATAATCCAAGCTGTTGTTATATTCAGCAGTGTAAGAATTTAAAGGGTCCTAATTCCGAAAGGATTACCATAAGAAAGAGCTTTTGTTGCACCCATTCTCTTTGTTCATTCAAGGCGATTAAAATCACACAAAACACACACACACACACAAACACACACACACACACACACACACACACACACACACACACACACACACGCACACACACATGATTATATTTACCGGTGATAATATATAATAACCAGATTAATCAAATTTCCTTAGTACACACGCGCGCACGCACATATATATATATATATATATATATGTGTGTGTGTGTGTGTGTGTATATATATATATTTCATTTTTTCTTTTCGAGTCACAAATTTTTAGTAGAATATTTTTTATTATTATTAAAAGCTTCAATATTATTACTGTGTGAGTAATATTAATTATTGTTGTTTTTATTTTGGTATTACGTTATATATTTTTTATTATTTAATAAAATTAGTCCCAACACTGTATTCTTTGCGGCTTTTGAGAAAAATGGTAAAAACCGAAGACGAAAATTGCACTT
>JAAAKQ030079180.1:0-13708 GCA_010016005.3 Zanna intricata | reverse complement strand
TTACCCAAAGAAATTGCTTACATTACATCGATAGGTTATAATAAAGTTCGAATTATTTGTCTATTCATCAATGAAATATTTTAATGTAAATTATTTTTCACTAGAAAAGTTAAGAAATTCATTTCTTTTATGAATGTGTTCCAACATTTTTAAATTTAATATTTTTACATTGTTATGAATTTAAATTGTAAAGTATTTCAAAAAGGAGAAAATATATTTCTTCTATTTATAAGTAGATTTATGACAAAATTGTTGAATCTATCTGTTAAATAGGTTTATATATAAGCGTTGCCTGTTTGAATTCAAGCATCCTTGGCTCGTAGGTGTGTGGGGTTATTATTTTTGTCACTGAACAGCGAAAAGACCTTTGAATTTGTAAAGAATGATATGTGGGTCGTGATATAAAGCTTGCTGGCTGTGGCAAGCTGGTGTTAATTTTATTAAGTTAGCTCTTTAAAGACCCGTTTGATGTGCGAGATGTAGGAGTTGATAACAGTAATGGATATGCCAGTTCAGGAGTCTAAACCTGGGCTGTAGTTATTTAACCGATTTAGTACTTGCAGGCGGAATCGGAAACCTGTTCGCACCAGTCGGTTGTGGTGAAATGACAGAGTTCTTCTCCTTTGAGAACTTTTTCTTCTTTCCAGCAAGTTAGAATATGTTCTGATCCTTCTGAATCATGGATCTTTATGAAATTCGAGGAGAGCGATATCCACAGAATACGTTACTTCTTTACATCATTCTTTCAGCGCAATTCCGTCTTCAATTCGTTCTCCAAAAACCATTATGGTATTGCGACCGAAGTCTGTTTAGTAGGATTGCACTCGATGCGGTCTACTTTTATTCACTCTCTGAACTGAGGTCTACTTGATTCGCTGATGATGTCTCCACCGTAGAAGCAACTTCTTTATATTGCTGCCATATTGCGTTATGGGAGACTCATTACTAGTTTGATTGGTGCACAGTGTCGGTCAAAAAACTGTAATTCTGACTGCTTACCTCCAGATTTGCTATGTTAATCACCTAAAATATCGAATTTCCCAAATGCCTGCTTCGTCTTCTAATTACAATATGACAATAATACTGCAAACGATGATGTACATATATACAATTTTAAAAACGATTTTTAATATTTCCGGATTTTTCGGACTTTTATTCATCTAGACAGTAATTTGGTTGAACGAGATTATGGATTAAAACTGGGTACTAGTTACAATATATTAAAAAAAAAATCAACAAAAAAATCATAAGTAATTCAGAATAAATCTAAATTTCATTCTTGGAAATTTTTTAAAGAGAAAGAGGTAGTTAGAAATTATTTACTAAAGTACAAAGGATAATAAAAACCAGATAATATAATTTAATTTTATATTTAATTATTTGAATTTAGAGACTGTGTAATTTAAAAATGAAATTGAATCGAATCTTCATATTCTTTGGGTACCTTGAGTAACTGTTTTGTTGTAAAAAATCCAAATAATTATTTATTACATATTGAAGTCTGTTGGGTCAGATAATTTAGAGTTTTCTTCTCCCTCTTCTTTTGTTACAAAAATTGTTTATTACTCTTTCGGTAGGTGGTATCGAGATAGTTCAATATCGTAGCTATCAATTGCAATCGTTATATGATTTTTCAAGGGCGACTATTTTAGCTTTTAGTATTTTATATTTTAGTTGCTCCCTGGATTCTTAAAACTTACAATTATTTTCTATTGATAACAGATAAATATCTATCACTCACTTATTAAAAACGTTAAAATAGTCGAATAACTTATCAAAAATATTATAAATAATACTGATTACTATTAAATTACTTTTATTTTGTTAAAATTACGCTTAAAACTAAAATAATACTTTAAAACGTGTAAAAAGAAGAAGGGATTTAATTTACCGTTTACGAAGAAAATCTAATGATTTTCTAATATTACTTTCTTATAAAATAGTCTGGAAATTAAAATTCCAGCGAATAAACTGGTGAGAGCTCTATAAATCTTTCAACGTCTACTAGGGACACTGTTCGATTGGAACACGACTAATAAATCTACTTCACTAATTCAGAGATAAAGGAGGTATAAAATTAGCATCCAGTTAAGTAGCTAGCTGATATTATTAATTTCGGTTATAAACATACTTCAATTAAATTTATTAGAGGGAAATAATTTAGAACAGATTTTCTAAATTTAATCTGTAACAATGTAGTTTATGATAATGTAAAGACTACATACAGTGGGTGCGTTATAGATTTTTTTTTTATATTTTCATAAATATTTAGCATTTTCATGGTTTTTATAATATAAAAATAAAAATACTTAGGCATAAATATATTCTTTTATAAATATTAGGCTTAAATGTAATATTTTATTGGATAAAAGACTATTTTTTTCGTGTTTAAAGGCTACACGGAAATGGATGCAACTTTGTACTTTTATTTTCATAAATAGTTTTTTTTTTTTATAAAAGTATTCTTATAAATAAATAAATTAAGGGGAAAAAAACAGTTTTACAGAGTCTGAGCAGAGGTTAAACAATAACATAAAATTCCATAAAAAATATTTTTTACTTAAGGTTTTTAAAATTTTACTATCTTTAACGTAGGGTTTGATAGAATTAATCCAGAAAATATATAACGGAAAAACATCGGAGTTTTCCAGCCAATAAAAGTTTTCTACAATATTTTTCAATATTATTTTCTTAAGTATATTTCAAGGGATTAAATACAAAAAAAAAAAAAATTAACATCTTGAGAGGGTAGAGTGCTGTAAATATTTAAGTTAAGATACAGCTATGATTTCTTTAATTTTAAAATTAATTCATCCGGTAAGTTTATTAAAATTTATTCAGTAGTTAATACAAGATACCAGAAAAATTCGAAAAAAATAATCATGATAACGCACAAACTTTTTCAGTTTTGAGCTATATGAAGGTTAAATAATTTAAACTGTGAGTAGACTAAGATGGATTCCAGACGCCTTGTGTAATGGATAACACAGCAATTTTTAGTTGATTCAAGTTTGATTCTCAACGAGGATCTTTTAGTCTTAACCGGTTTGCCGAATTCGGAGCACTGAAATATTATAAATGTATAAAATGAACATTAAATTTTATTAAGTACGTAGACATACAGGCCACATATATATATATATTTGTGTTGTTTGATATAAATATTTTTTTGATAGGCCATATTTATTTGTAAAATATACTAACATATATATGACAAATTACATATACATTAACAACTCGTTATTATATTTTTTTCAAGCTGGTTTCCCGATTTCTTATATTTTTAATTTAAAAATATTTTCCATTTTATTTTATAATGTTTATGTTTAACGTTAATTTTAATTTTTCCTTCACTGAATCGTTATTTCTGTTTACATATGAAATGCCTTTGCATATACATTGTTTTTTAGGTACCAAAAGTATATATTTCAATAGCATTCTAAAAGTGCTCATGTAAGATTATTATAAAATTTCTTATGTAAGCAAACTACAAAAAAAATTTTTAGCTTAAATTATGGAGTTTAGGAAGTTTAATAGTATGGTTTATTAATGATAACTCACTAATTACAATCGACGTAACACCTTCACTGTCTAGTCTAATGATCCTTGTGGTAAATTTTTAACATCACTGAAGATAATCTTAAACTGTAACTGTAAATATTGATTACCTGATTGTAAATATTAAATCATGAAATTGATAAATGCTTCTTAAATTAATAATTTCTCTTGTAACAGTGTGTAGGTGAAAAGTGGATCATTACTTGCAACATTTAAACTTCATGTATTGCTGGAATACAGAAATAAATTTAATGTTTAGAGAAAATAAGTTTGATTTTTATTTAGATTTAACTTTTAAACATCTTTTTAAAAATATAAAATTTGAAATAGTATTTTTTGTTTAATCAGGAAGACTAATAAATCACTGAACATAATACAACTTATTTTTCATATCAATTCATATTTAAATAGAAACTAGAACAGATAGCTCAGAATTAATATATTATACTAATATTTATTGTAATTTACTGCAGCAGTTTTTTATAAAATCGGTTTTCATTTTATCCATTTACCCGACATATAATCGTTTATTTACGGAACTTATCATTAAGGTAAAAAAATCAAGTTTCATAAAATCGAGTAATTAAAGTTGATAGATATTCACTTAACTATGTAATTTTTTTTAAAGGTGGCCAGAAATTTTAGCGTTAAAAAATTATTTTATAAGCTTGTAAGTGGAATAAAAAAATTTTAATGCAATTTGCAGTTAATGCAGATTAGCAATTTTTAATGCTAAATCCAATATTGGTCGATTAATCCATTTCAGCAAGTAGCTGCTTCGGTGTATAATGTTTAGGTAATGCTATTGTTCGCAGTTAATGGCAGTGAACGTAAGCAATTTGTTCCTCTCAATTTTAGTGCAGATTTCAGTTTTGAATAAGTTATAATAGAGACGAATTGTTTGATAAATTTTTAATGAAAATCGGTTCAACTCTTTGTAGTCACAGTTCACTGTAAAACACAGTACCCTTCCACAACATTAGATATCAAACACAAAGATAAGGATTATAAGTACGTAAATAAGGATTATATCCAGATTACTAATGAAAAAAGAAGAAAATGAAGAGTTTTAGTAAGTAAGAGTTCTACTTGCTTACTAAAATATAGCTTGATATCTTATTACAAATTTTGAAAAATCTTTACAATTAAGTTACTTATGTTTATATTACGATCGCTGGTCATTGCAAAGGAATTATTTATGTGTATAATAAAAAAAGCTTAAATTACATCATCCCATATTTTTTACAGTGATATCTTAATTTAAAAAAAAAATTTGTTAACATTTCAAATGTCAAATATGAACATTTTATTCAGAATTTATTTTTTCAAACCATAAATCAGTCAAGTATCTAAAAAACGTGAACAAAAATCTAAATTACAAAATTATACGAATCTTTTGATACAATCACTACTTATTAAGTAATTATTATTACTAATTATTTCATAGAATTACTAAAATATAGGTACTTTACTGTAGGTAAGATGCTTTTATATGAATGGTAATTTATTACACTGAATGTACTTGCTGACGCAACTTTATATATATATATAAAATGACGCATTTCTATAAAAAAATTACTTGAAATTAAAATTCTGAGTATTTAAAAAATTATAATATTAAATTCAAAAACAAATTCATACTAAATTAACTTAACTTTGTACCTTTAACATAAGTTGTTCCTCTTAATTGAAGATAATGATTCGTTGATGTTGTTTTATATGTGTTACAAATTTTTTAAACTCTGAAGGCCATACAATGAGAAAAATGAACAAAAACAAAATTTTTTTAGGTATAATAACTCATACATTAGGTAAAGAAGAAAAATACTCTTAATAACGTCCAAGACGGCTTTTGAAGAGTCTTTTATAAAGGGTTTGGTAAGCAGCAATTGTGTTCTAATAAAATTCTTTTTCAAATATCTAATTTTTTACTTTTAGATAACTATATTTAACATTTTATAGTATAATTACATATAAAAATACATCCAACCACAGGAGATTATTTTCTGAATTCCAATAATTAACCTAATCATTTTAAAAAGACGAACAACATGTTTAAGTATATTTCATATTTAAGTACCAAATTAATAAATCTGATACAACATATAATTTATGACAGATGAATTAAAAAAAATATTTGTTTAATGAAACCAATATTATTATTGCTATTATACACAACTTGACAGATGAATATAAAATAAAGAATCAAATAATTTCATTTTAGTTATCGGTATTCAAACAAGTAGTAAACTGATCTTACTATCGGTATTCAAACAAAGTTGAAACTAATTAGCAACTTATAATTTTTTTTTTTAATAGTTTGTTTTATTCCTGTTAATGGTATTAAAATTATTGCTAAAGTCAATGGTATTATTTTTTATGTAAATTATTTCTGCTAATAAAACTACTGCTGTTATCTTGTGAAAAATAGTTACATTATTGTATTTTTATTTCATCTTATTTATATCGTTCTCGATGATCAAAGATTAAAAAATATAATTTCTATTTTTACAAACTATATTTTATAAACTTCTCTTACAAAGAAAAATCTTAAAATTAATCGGGTTGATGAATGTGTCAAGATTATATTTTGATTGTTTACAATAGATTTTGAAACTAATACACGATGTAATTATATTAATTATTGTTTGAATATAAGTTTGCCGGTAATGGCCTTTTGTATATGTAAACGAATATTAAAATAATTTAAAATTTGTTGGCTCGGCCTATTAGAAGATGTCTAATGACGGTGCTCCAGTGTTTGTTTCTGCTGGTAATACTCATAAAAAATAAAGAGAAAATGCGCTTACTTATTTATTTTTGTGATTAAAAATTTTCTACTCTTTTTATTTCTTTTAAGCGCCTTTGTTTGGATTTTAAAATCTGTTTAAAATAAAATAATAAAATAATTGTAGATTAAAGTTTTTGTATTAATTTTATAATTTAATATGATATAGATTTTTTAATATAATAATAGATTTTAGAGTCTCTGTATACTGAATATTCAATTACTATGAACAGAATTAGTTCTTTTTTATTTGTTTCTTTTCTTTATTTAAGTAATTTGTTGCATAAAACTGTTAATAATTTATTACAAATGTATATTTTATATTGTAGTAATATAAAATATAATCATCATCATCATTAGAGTAATAAATAAATACATTGTAGGGACGTTCTATTTCTTTGCCGATGAGTTTAAAAGTTTAAAAACTTGCTTCATTACAGCAGTATACCTTATATTCTCATTTTACTTCCAAATAATGCCTGTCTTAAGCTATAAAATGTGTTTGCAGTAAACTAGAAAACTTCCTTCTCAACTTTTTATCCTAATTCGACATTACTCCAATTTAAAAATGCAAAAAAAGATCTAAAATATATGACCTAATGATGCGTAATATTATTCTTTCTCATTGTCTCATCAAATTTAGTTGTTTTACTTTCGATGGTTCGACTAATTATAGGCATTTTTTTCAGTTAATGGTTATTTCAGTTAAGAATGGCTGTTTTAAAAAATTGTAATTGCTAGTTAGGATAATAATAAATTAAAAAAAAGTTATACATTTATTATATTTATATTATATCTGTTATTCAATATATATTTATATTCGATATTATTATTATTATATATATTATTTATTTTAATCTTATATTTTATTATATATATGTATATAATAATAAAATGTAACGATTATTATGTCTGTGACGAATTATATAAACCAGAACATTGATGTGTTCTGATTTATATTTGTTTGATAGAAATTCGTAATAAAGGAAAAGTAATAAATAAAAATTGATTAATTAATTAAAAAATAACAGCTTTCTCAAACAGAATAAATAGAAATATTATTCCTGATATGTTCTAATTTATTTGTGGTGTGTCATACTAGAACTATGAGTTCGGAAATAACTGTTGTAACCTTTGGGCGGACCTCACAAAGTGTAGGATACATTCCTTAGAATGCTAGAGAATTCAAAATCAATAAAAAAACGGGCTAATTTTATTTTTCTTGTGTGTACATCACCACTTAATTTTTATCCAGTACGTTTTCCCCCCTAAATATTTATATAACTGACTAGTAAAATAAAGCAGCTGTTGGATTAATTTCTTAATGTGTCACTTGTCTTCAGAAAGTATTTGTTTGTACCTTTTTGTTTCAATTTAAACATCAACCGACAATAATTTGTGTAGTAATTATGTACTACAATGGTTTCAGATCAACTGGTCTCTAATTCTTTTATCCGATTTCTGGTAAGAGTCTTGCTTTATTAGTAGTTTCAGCCATCCATCTTTTTTTGTAAGAAAAATGTTTTTTTGTAGAATCGTAAAGGATTACATCACACAACAGCTGTTATCCGGGCTTATGACCATAGCTATTGACACCCGCACTTTCAAAAAAAAAAAAAATTAATATTCATCACTGTTTTTTAAAATTATTTGAACACTTTATTTTTATTGTTAATATTTTTTTCTAATTTTATCGGTTTACCCCTCCTAATTGAAGACCATATATAATGTAATAATTTTCAACAGAAAAGAATACATTCATTTGTTGCATTACATAAAACTGTTCCACTTTTGTGACATTTAAAAAGGATTTGAGCTAAAGGAGGCATCAATTAGATTGATTTCGCTAGAAGTAATGATGTTAAATATTCTTAATGTGTATTTTATTCAAATCAAAATACAATAATTGTTTGTACAGATCACGTCAGGAACAATATTTCTTTCTAAACTGTTCAAGAAAACTGATGTTTTTTTAGATTAATTAATTTAGTACATTTATTTATTCTGGATTTCCATAAAAATTAATATTAGTAACCTAACGGTTCGTTAAATCTTAGGTAAAAAAAAAAAAAAAACTAAGAAAAGCTTTTACATTTAATTAGTCAAAATTCGATTTATATTTCTAAAGCCACATTGATACAGATAGGGGCGGAAACAATAATCTTATAACTAGCAAAATATAAATAAAATCATGCACATAGCTTATACTTCTCGCTTAAGATGGTTGATATTACATGACCTAGTTTTGTCTAAAACATCTGTGAAGGATTCTGTAATCCTCAAAAAATAATTTATTAATCTATATTCACTCGTATATTGTTTTCAAGTAAACTGGTAAATATTAACATAATCTTCATTTATTTGTTTCAAATTATTTATTTTATTTCATGATATTAGTTACATAATATGTGCAACTCGAATGATTTTTGACGCCATCCCGAGCGAAATTTGCCTCATCAGTAAACAAAACACTTGTAGAGTTGCCGATTTGTATTCCACCATGTGCAGAACTCAAATTTTTTACTTTTTCTAATAAACAACCATAATTTTTTTGATTCTGATTAAATTTAGAAACCTGAATTGCAATAAAAAATTGTAGATATCGGAGACAGTTGAGTTCCAAATAGTTTATTACAGTGTTAATAATAGTAATAATAGTTATTTACAGTGTTACTGTATTCCTACATAAAAGTGTAAACTATCTACGATAATCAGGCGTCTAAGCAAACGTACAGTAGTGATATGAATTTTAAACACAGGATTTCTTCGCGGCGTGAAATTTTTTATCTATATGCAAAATACGAAGGAGGCGCTATCCTATTTCTTTTTGTCCTTTCTTTATCAAGATGCAGGATTAAAAAATATCTATGTATGAATTACGATTTAGAACTCGCCAATTTGTATTAGTATTTACATAAAATCGTCTCTCTACTTATGTTTTCTGTATCTACAATCAATGGAAAAGTGAGTTTATATGATCCTGTGTTGTTATGAAGTACATGTACATAACACATGTACTTCATAACAAGTATTTCATGCACTTGTACATGTACATATCCCTCCCCCGTTGATATGGATTTTGTATTAATATTTTTTATTTTTATTATTTTTTTTTCAAGGGCGAACAATGCTAAGGTATTATTATCGCCCGGATAAAATACCAATTAGTAACTAAAAGAAAAAAATATTTAAAATACTAAAACTAAAACAAATATAATAAATAAATAAAACTAAATTAAAAAACTAATTTTGCTAAAACCTTACAACTAATATCATAAAGATGAAATTAAAATGTTAAAAACTAAAACTAGATAAAATAAAAGTTAAATCTAATATCATATATATAAAATATTTTTTTAAACTTAAAACTAATTCATGGTAAAACTTACAACTAGTATCACAGATAAACTAAATTTAAAACTTAAAACTAAAAACAGGTAAATCTTAGAAATAATATCACAGTCATACTTTAAAAATTAAATGAGAAAAAAACTAAAATATAAAGCAGTGTAAAAATCAGTAAGGGGTGTAAAAGGCTCCTTAACGGATAACCCAAAAAAAAAAAAACAATTTATATCTTAAATTTTATTAAAAATATTTATATGTCGCAGAAAACAGAGAACCCTATCTATCACTGTATCGTCGTTACTTAGAATATGGCGAATATTGTCAGGTAATTTAAATTTGCTACTTAACGCTGCGTAACATATACAATCAGTCAAGATATGACGCACAGTTAGTCGGCAGTTACATCTCATATATTTTCTGGAGCATGATCTCCAGACATAAGGTACCCATGGGTAGCCCTTGGTAGCCTTGGCTATTCCCTATCCGCAATCGACAGAAGACGACCTCCTCACGACGAATTTTTCTGCATGAGGAAACCCATGGCAACACAGAATCTTTAATATATCACAGTTTGTTATCGACTGTAGCCGTCCAGCCATCTTGCCAATTTGCGCGAAGAGTAAGTTTTATACAGTTTATAAAGTCACGTGTGGTAACACGTGCAGTGAAAGGTGGTTGACAACATGCGTCCTTAGCTGCAGAATCTACGAGTTCATTTCCTGGAATTCCCACATGGCTAGGGATCCAGCAGAAACTCACTTGTGTGTTGCGATGGTTCAACTCAGCTATTGCGTTATAGATTTCTATGACAATAGGGTGTTTTGAATAAAGGTTTTCTAGGGCTTGGAGGGCACTGTACGAGTCGCTACCAATAAGGATATTTAGATATATAGGTTTAATGATATTTAGAGCCTTATTTATTGCATATAGTTTGGCAGTAAATATACTTGTGATACTCAGTAGGCATGTGTTCTATCATGTATGTTCTATTATCGACAACAAATGCGCAACCAACGGTATCATCCAGTATTGATCCATCTGTGTATATTATCGTGTCTGGGTTTATATTGGAAACAATTTGATGAAAGCATTGCTGAAAAAAAATACGTGGTGTTGATTGCTTCTTGTATATGGTAAGATCAAAATTAAAATTTATAACGCCGATTCTCTACGGAGGATATGAACATTGAAATGCTGGAAAAACGGAAGATACATCAACGTTTAAAATATTTAGTAACCGTCTGGCATGTACACCCGTAGTTGTAGTAAAACTTGGATGGTCTTCATATCTTTGAAAATTCGGATTCGAAAAAACTACTGTAAAATCTGGGTGATTCGGTTGCCCTTTAAGACGGGAGCAATAAGATGTTAGAATTTGGTTACGTTTATCCCAAAGTGACGGTTCACCGCACTCGACAAACATGCTAGTAACAGGGCTTGATGTAAAAGCGCCTGTAGCAACACGAAGAAAAGAATGGTGTACCGCATCTAACAACTTCAAAGCGTTATTTCGCGCAGAAGAGTAGGCGTTGCAGCCGTAATCCAAGCGGGAACGAACTAAGGAATAATAGAAACGCAATATACATGACCTATCGGCACCCCAATTTGTATTGCTAAGAATTCGTAGCATATCTAGCAGTTTAGAACATTTCGATTTTAATTGTTTGATGTGATTAACCCACGTAAGACGGCTATCAAAAACTAAACCTTCTTCTTCTTTTTCTGTTTAGCCTCCGGAACTACCGTAAGGTATTACTTCAGAGGATGAATGAGATTGATATGTATAAATATGAATGAAATGTAGCCTTGTACAATCTCAGGTCGACCACACCTGAGAAGTGAGGTTAATTGAAACCCAACCACCAAAGAACACCGGTATCTACGATCTAGTATTCAAAAACTAAACCTAGAAACCTGATGTCAGGAGAAACAGCAATAAGCTTACCGTTGAGATATAGCTGCGGGATGGAAGGATGCCGGAGGCGAGAAAAGACTACACATTTAGTTTTCTCTTGTGAGAAGGTGAAACCTGTAACCCTGGACCAAGCTTCAAGACGAGTTATTGTATTCTGTAGTAATCTCTCTGCTGTGGCTGTTGAACGGGACGTAGTATATATTGCAAAATCATCAAAAAATAACGAACATGAGACTGGTGGCTGCACACATTTAGTGACGTTGTTGATGGCTATGGAAAATAACGTAGCACTTAAAACACTTCCTTGAGGCACTCCATTCCCCAAGACAATACTACTCGATAGAGAATCTCCAACCTGAACTCGGAATGCTCGGTCATCCAAGAAACTCTTAATAAATGCAAGTATATTGCCCTTGATTACCCATTCTTTAAGGGTGTTAAGAATACCGCGCCGCTAGGCTGTTTCATATACTTTTTTAATATAAAAAAAAAACAGCGGTGAGGCTCTGGCGTAAAGGAAAGCATTTTGGATAGTTGAATCCATTGACACTAAGTGGTCAATGGAAGACCGTCCTTGTCGGAAACCACACTGTTCTGCAGATAAAAAGCCGTGTCACTTCAAATACCAAGTAAGTCTGCGGTTCACCACTCTCTCCATTACTTTGCATAACACACTTGTCAAGGAAATAAGGCGGAAGCTTGGGACTTGCTTCATCTTTACCAGGTTTATGTACTGGTACGACAATGGCTTCTGACCAGACCGAAGGGAAAACTTGGGAGGAGAATAAATTATTATAGATATACAATAGGTGTTGTAGCGCCGAATTAGGAAGATGTGAGAGCATGCTCAAACGAATGTTGTCAGGTCCAGGGGAGGTGCAGGTGAGTTCGTAAGTGCGTGTGACAACTCCCTATATGAGAATGAAGTGTTTAATTCACCGACCGATTCACCAAGGTTAAGAGATAATCAATTGCAGTACAAATCAAGATCACTCGTTGGCCTGCGGTTGAATTTACACAGCCTTTGCCTTCGCTTCCTAATGGCATGTTGACAATCATCATTCCACTATGGAACGGAAGGACGTCTGGGTTTTCCGACGTTTGTGGGATTTATTTATTACCGTTATCAAGTACGAGAGACGTGAAGAAGGAAAGTTCATCAAGGGCGTCGTCGGTACCACCATCATACTGCGATGGATAGGCATTGTGGTAACCAGTCCAATCTGCTTTTTCGACAATCCATCTCCGTGGTCTTTTATTCACCATTCATTCGACCTCAAGCCTATAATGATTGGCCTGTGGTCGCTACCAAAAACGTCGTCACAAGCAGACCAATTAAGGCGAGGGAACAAATTCGGTGAACAGAAGGAAAGATCGATGTTTGACAGTGTTCCAGTCGATGAGGACACTAATGTATGTGACCCATCATTCAGTAAGCAAAGGTCTAAGTCTAGTCTCACTCTATGTATCATATTTCCAATAATAAATAAATACAAACACCAAAGAAAATAGCAACACCACCACTTTCTCTGCTATCAAACGCGCAGTCGTATCTCTCACTGATGTAACCTCTGAGTGTAACCACATCTTTTGCTAATAGATGTGTTTCTTGGAAGCACATGATCAGAGGTTCATGTGCGCGCATCAGTACTCAAACATCTTTAATGTGGGACCGAAGACTTCTAACATTCCACTGAATGATATCATAAATAAATTAGATGAAGGAAAAAAGGTAATTATATGGCAAATTTAGGTACTGGTGATCCGCTCTTCTTTTTTGAATTTTTGATTTTGGAGAAATGGGATGCCCTGGATCGGGCGGATCCTCTACCATATCCTCCACGTGATATTGGAGGTGGTGATTCAGATAACTGGGAAGAGGATATCCCAGAGCAGGTGCTGTATGTGCTCCCTTAACAGGGAGCTTATTTAGTAGCTTACCATCTGATGTATTTACTATTGTCCGTATAGGCAAAGATTTGAGAACAGGAGATTTGAGAGGAATCCCGCTGTTTAATTCACTACCTGTAACCAGGCGCTTGTTGTTCGCCTTAGTCAGCTCTGATATAGTGGCTGTGAGTGAGGCAACTTGATCAGAT
>JAAAKQ030079113.1:0-33798 GCA_010016005.3 Zanna intricata | reverse complement strand
ATGATTTGCAAATGAGATGAGTGAGTGCCAAATTTGTTCCGAGACTTTTGACTGATGAACAAAAAGAAAATCGTGTTACAGTTTACACGGAATTGAAGGATCGTCTTCATGCAGATACGGACTTCATAGCCAAAATTGTTACTGGGGATGAAAGTTGGGTCTATGTCTATGACCCTGAGACAAAAATTCAGAGTTCTCAATGGAAAACCAGTAACTCACCTCGCCCTAAAAGACCCGTCAATCAAAATTGAACATCAAGGTCATGGTCATTGTTTTTTCAATTGTGATGGCATAGTGCAATTAGAATTCTTTCCAAGGGGAACAACTGTAAACTCCCATTTTTACAAGGGGTACTGGAACATTTGCAAAACGATGTGTGAAGAAAGAGACCTAAAAAATGGGCCAACAGCTTTCTTCGTTATTATAACAATGCACTGTGCCACAAGTCGTTTTTGATTCGCGTATTTTTGGCCGCTAAAAGTCTTCCTGTTTGTCCACATCCACCTTACTCACCAGATTTAGCACCATGGGACTTCTGGCTCTTCCCAAAAATAAAAAATATGCTAAAAGGGAAACGTTTTGACACCATTCCTGACATTGAGAAGGCCACAACAGAGCAGCTGAAAGCCATTCGAAAAGAAACCTTCCAGAAATGCTTTCAGTCATGGATTCAACATTGGGATAAGTGTATTGCTAGCTAAGGACAGTACTTTGAAGGAGATTAATTCATATTTAAGATAACTTTTTATTTGTTTTTTATAACATAATTCATCGTATTTTTTTTATCATATCTCGTAGTAATTATTAGTCTTTAAAAATTTATTGTATTCTACTGTTTGGCTGCAATTTGCTAAGCAGTGTATTATTAACTAATTAATGTACATTGGAACTATAATGATTGGTTCAGGATTTTATTTATACCTGTTGCTTAGCTTTAGCACAAGAGGAGGATTCAATGGGAAGATTTCTTAAGGAATCTGGTAAACATGATAAAACTAGAGCCGGCCAAATGATGACTGATGTTGGTGAAGCTTTGTCATATTCAGGACAAAAACGAATATCACTGAGAAAACCACTTCTTAGACTGTACCAGGTACATTTGTGTTGTTTTTTATATTTATTGTAAGTGAAATTTAGTTACTTTCTAATTTAGGAATATTTATAATATTTTTATTTAAATATAGAAATATTACTTAGGTATTCTCTGCTTAAATTTAGAATTTTCTGTTGTTTTCTTATCTATATATTGAGAATTCTTATTGATGTAATTAGTAATATTTATTTCCTTTTCAGCCAGCTGTAATTTAATTTTTTATACTTAAGTTCTGCCATTGAGGTTGCTGAATTTTTCCAGTATATTCAATGTATTACTATTTAATCAATAAGGATTAAAAGATTACCATCTTCTTTGAGAAAAGTGTAACAAATATTTAGAGTTAATAGTTAGAAAAGTAAAATGTATAAATAGACTTTTTGATTAGGAATGAAATTAATAAGTGAAAATTTCCAACATTATTACAGGTGATACTGTATTTTGATTATATATAAATTAACATTGTTAGATTTTCAAAGCTAATTATTTTTCCTGATTTTATACTTGTCAGTTTACTTAATTGTACTTCCACAATTTCTATTAAATTAAAAAAATAGTTTATTCTATCTCATGATTGTTCATCAAAGGAAAAGGAAGAAATCCACTTCCTTTCCTTTTTTACTTCTTTTTTTATGTTCTTTTTGGGAAGTAGATGCCAGCATTCATTTCACTAGTCAGTAAATCTAAAATTTTTAATTAATATTGATGAAAATAGCTGTATTTAAAGTATTTTGTGGCCCTAAATTCAAAAATGATATACAAAATATTGTACCATGTACAGTTTTTTTTTACAGGGATTGCGGGTTTGACTAAAGACAAAAGATTCGTATTTTTGCAATGTATGTTGAATAAAAAATATATTTACATCTAAAACATGTTAAATCTAACTAGAAGTTTTATTAAAAACCACATGCAGTAAAAATAAAATAAAATGTTATGTAAAGGTGCCATACAGTGACAAAATATTTCACTTTTTTCTCTTGTGTTCAGTAAAATGTTCTCTTTTTAAAAACCAACAGTATTTGCCCATCATATATGGGTCCCAGCATTCCTGGTATCAGGTGTCTATTATCCGGGTATCTTCTGAAATCTGTGTGTTCATCTATTACTGCACCAACATTTCTGGAAAAAAATCCAATTGGGAGTGTAAAAAATGCATTTTTAAGGACATGCAACATCCTAGTAATTCATAGGCTTCTAAGAGTTCATCTATGAGGATTCTATAGTTTCATCTTTCTTATTACCCAGAAATCTCTTCACTACACTTAAAAGTAGCTCCAAACTGCCATTTCTTTGTCATTTAATTTTTTTGTTAAAAAGGGGTTCTTAATAGTTTCCTTATTTGAGGTCCAATAAAGATGTCTTCTTTTAGTTTTGCATTTCTTAACTGAGAAAATAGTTTTTCTAAGTACTTGAAACCATTACCTTCTTTGTCAACAGCTTTAACAGTGTTTTTCATTTGTCCAAGATTAATATGGAGAGTGGGAGAACCTTTTTGGTATTATCGGGGAAGCATGCTCCATATTTGAAGTACATGGTTTAAAAGAAGTCCTAAGAGGCCAATTTTCTTGATGAAATATTGTTGTGTTGCCCGACTATTCTGTAGACATAAAAAACAATACTTTGTAAAACCTCCTTGAAGCCTTAGCAATATACCTATTAACCCTTAACAACCGCGCCAATCAAAGACAAATTGCCATGCTGATTAAATTAACATAAACACTGTCATTTACATCCCCACCCTTTCGTTATTTTTGATAAAAAAAAAGTCATTAGGTTAAAAAAACTCTTCGTATTTGTATAAATCAAATGTCATTTCAATACAACCAGTATAACAATTGCCACAGATATAAATAAAAATTGTCCTTTTTTTAATTACATAAAATTTGCATAATTCAAGAATTTTATCTTTTTCCTTTGCCAATAAATATGATTTTTACAATTTTTTTTTTCTACGTATAAAACAGAGTTCCTTGATTTGAAAGAAACTGTATTTTCTAAGATAGGTTGAAAATTGTGAGAGATCTAATCGCATAAAGAAGACAATATTTAGAAAATAATTGCACGTATGATTAATCTAAATTGCCTTCCACTAAAAGTTCAAAAGTTCCCGTATTAGTTCATATCAATAAGTCTATTCATGTTAAAAAAATAATAATAGTAACAGGTAAAATAAGTCATCTCTGAAAAAAAATTAGTAAAGTAAGTAAATCTGAAGTGTGCCGTAAACCGCCAAATTACAAAAATAACCACACGCGCAATCGACTCATTATTTGTACATTTATACGATCATTTACTGTTTAAAAAATATATACACATAATGAAAAATTAATTAAATTAAAAACAATAATAATAATAATTGCAACGATATTCGCTAAGAAAAACAAGCAGTGTGACATGCCAGTTCTGGTTAGTCATTCTGACCTCGCTGTGCCAGAAATATACGTTGTAGTAAAAATAACATATCTCTTTTTGTATTCAATAAAATGCCCTTCTATGGGTTTCTTTGCATTCTCTATTATATTGTGAATTATAAAATGTAAAAACCAAGCTAGTGAAAAAAATCTAAAATAATAACAAATAACTGAGTCATGTCCTAAAGGTTACATGTTTGGACATAAATTGTCATAAAACTTGTCAAACTTGATGCCTGTCGATCTGGCAAAAGATATTATAATACTAGACAAAATGGAGAACACACACATACAAAAAATCCTTTGTATGACAAAGATAGAACGATTAGGAAATTATATATCTCGCTCAGAAGGGTCGGATTAGTCCTTCTCAAGCCAGTCATAAACCTCTATGAGAAAGGCGTGTAAAAACTTTCCCATATATCCTACAATACATTGTGATACCTTGTTGGAAACAGCAAAATGTTGCCAATAATCGTATATAAATATAATAATTATACAAATAAATTTACGCGCCTACAATTGTAATGAATGTAAGAGCCTAAAAGTAACAGATTATAGTTATCGCGGTGCATAAGGGTTAAGTTTAAATTTCCACAAATATTTCACTGATACTGTTCATATTTAAAGCCAAGTTATCATAGTAATCTGAAGATGTTTGTTTCATATTAAGTTTGTTAAACGATCAATTTCATAACACACAGATGACGATCTTCCATTTTATAAAAACTTGAAAATGTTTTATTCTGTTTTCAGTTAATTGAAATGTGAATTTATCCATCCAACAGTTTCACTGTTGAACTCTGGAACCAAGAAGTTCAGCTTCTTGTTTGACAAACCAAGTCAAATACCAGATCATTTATTTCACTTTGTGTTATTAAATTAGACTCACTGTGGTTGGTAAAAATGTGACTTCTACTAGTGGTATCAGGAAATTGTGAATCAGATTCTGATAAAGATTAATTGATTTGAAGTAGTTAAAAAATGTGTTTGCAGAAAGTTATTATTCTAGTTTATTTTCTCTGTCTTTTTTTGGTCAGTAGATTATTTATCTGTGACATTGAATCAGTTTTACATATGTCACAGTTTTATCATTCCAGAGGAATGTACTGTGTGTATTGTAAAATTTGGCATAAATGTGTACAATATTCTCATTTAATTGGAATAAATTTTACATAATATTGATGTTTAATGTTGTCTTAATATTGTGCTTGCCTGAAGTACGGATATTTTTATGTATAAACTAGAAACATTATGTAAGAGGGAGATATTTCACTCTGCTTGTGCCATGATATTATAAATGAAAGTCTGGCTAAACATTGAATCAAGCAAAATCTGTTGCCTGATGGTTGTCAGAGGAACATAACATTATGTTGCAGTCTGTAAACAAAAAAAAACTTTTTTTAATTATGATATTTATGTTATACATTTTAAAGTTGTTCTAGTGATGATGAATGTCATGTCATGTGATGATGATATATGTATGTTCTTCATATTCATATGAATGTATGAAGTATGTATGTTCTAGGTATGTATATGAAACGTCATATGTGATGACAGAAAATCTTATGATTCTGGTACTGAGAAAAGAATGTGTAGTCTTCAAAGTGGTTTTGATCGACATCCTGTTTGATCAAATATCAAGGCTGTTAAATCAAAGAAAATAAAAACATTAATTACCAATACCGAGCATATCATATATGTTTCATCAATTTATTACTTCTGTTTACAAGAGCAGTGCAAAAAGTGTCTTTGTTACACGTTCCCATATTGTAAATTTTTATGATAAAAAATCCTAAAGAAGTTGAATTACATATATTTTGAATAATAAATTATTATTGTTTACATTTGTTTTAGAATAACTGTTTATTTTTACAAGTTTTGTAAAATTTCAGGATTACGTGGGAGAAGAAAACAATTTCAGTAGTTTTCCCCTGGGAATATAATTCCTGTTTACAGTGAGTGTATAATTACAAAAAATCAGTTAAAAAATGCTCATTAACCTTTGGCTAACTTACTGATTGATTTTATGAAAATCTTTACTATTACTATTAACATTCTAGTGTTGAAAATTTTGTCTTACAAATTTTTTTCTTGTGAGTTTGAAGCGAGTATTTTTGTTCTTGATTTTCTTGTTTAATTTTATCTTATCCATGGTGTCTTCTGGTGTAAGGCCAATTTTCTTCAGATTCTCTCTTATTTTTTTTATTCATTGCATCCTGTTTTGGTGTTTTTAGAGTTGAGATTGTACTGTACTAGCTATTTCAGAAGTGTCAAACCTTGCATCCTCATTATATGTCCAAAGAATCCTAGTCTCCTCTTACACTGTCCGTCTTTCTGGTGGTTTTACTGATTCATATTCCTCAGAAGAGTGTTTCTGTTGCATAAGTGGCTTCTGGCTTTTGTAACTGTATTGTAATGTTTTATTTTTGCATTTATTGATAGGCATTTTTTATTGTATGTGTACCACATCAATTTTTGAGCTTAAGCTAGTTTGTTTCTTCTTATTTGGATGAATTTTGTTTTGTTTTTTGGCCTATTTTTACTTTGGGTGCATTTTTTGACCCATTCCCTCATACCATTTCTAGAGTTCAGTTGAATAATAATGGTGAGAGCCCATCGCCTTGGCACACTCCTGTTTTGATTTCAAAAGATTCCAAGAGCTCACCTCTGAATTTTACCTCTAACTTAGTGTTTGTGAGGGTCAGTTATATAATTTTTATTAATTTGGTATGTAGTCCAAGATGTCACAGAATTTTTAGTAGGGATTCGTTGTGGATGCAGTTATAAGCTTTCTTGAAGTTTACAAATTTTATCATTATTTCTCTGTTTTTTTTTCCTGTTGTAATCCATTATTAGCTTGACACTGATGATCTGGTCTGGACAACTCCTACAGGGTCTGAAACCTCCCTGTTGATCTCCTAGTACTTTCTTGAGTTGTGAATCGATCTTGTAGAGGATGGTTCTTGAAAGAATTTTGCTATGTTGTGTCTAGAAATGAGATTCTCCTGTAATTTTCAGGATCTGTTTGTCTCGTTTTTTGTGTAGCTGATAGATGTCATCCAGTGTTTTGGTAGTTTTCTTTGATCCAGGTGTTGACAAGCATGATCCTGCATGTTTCCAGATTTTTACAAAAGTCTGATCCTCTCCCGTTGCTGTAATTCTTCATCTTATCCAGTGCTTGTTAGACTTATTTTATTGTCAGAGGGTTGATGTTTTCTGGTGATATTGTTATTGGGGTATTGGTGTTGAAGTTTAGAAGTTTTGTCAGTTCTTCACAATTTAGGAGTTTGTTGAAATATTTAGCTAGTATTTCCGCTTTGTCTTTATTGTTATGTTTACCATTTTAGTCTTTCAGTTTAACATTTTCATTCTTCATTAGGGTTGGGGACTCATATTTATGGAGCTGATATTTTAAGGTTTTGTATAGTCTCATTCTTCTATTCACTTCAGAGTGTCTTTATGGTGTTTCTTTTAATTTTGCTTAGGGTTCAGGTGGTTTCTTTTCTTTGTTGTACTAAATTTTAGAAAGATGTTTTTGATTTTTAGGATTGGTGAAATAACTATGCTTGATATTTTTTCTCCATTGTTTTGTCATTTTCACTGTTTCACCATTGATGTTTTTTACAAGATTTTAATCAGGTTAATTCTGTGATTTGTTTAACCCTTAACAACCGTGCCGATCAGAGACAAATTGCCGTGCGAACTAAATTAACTTACACGCAGTCATTTATATCCTTTCGTTATTTTTTTATTAAAAAAATTTCAAAAACTACATTAGGTTAAAAAAACTCTCTGTATTTGTATAAATCAAATGTCATTTCAATACAACCAGTATAACAATTACCACAGATATAGATAAAACTCGTCCTTTTTTAATTACATAAAATTTCCGTGATTCACAAATTTTATCTTTTTCCTTTACCGATAAATATGTTTTTCACAATTTTTTTTTTGTTCTACATATAAAGCAGAGTTCCTTGATTTGAAAGAAACTGTATTTTCAAGGATAGGTAGAAAATTGTGAGAGATCTAAACGCATAAAGAACACAATATTTAGAAAATAATTGCACGTATAGTTCATTTACATTGTCTTCCGCTAAAAGTTCCCGTATTCTTTCATCGTCAATAAGTCTATTCTTGTTAAAAAAATAATAATAGTAACAGTTAAATAAGTTGGCTCTGAAAAAAAATTATGTAAAATAAGTAAAAAAAAATAAGGTACCCTATAGTGCCAAATTACAAAAATAACCACACGCGCACTCGACTCATTATTTGTACATTTATACAACCATATAAATATTATTACTGTATGAAATATATACACATAACGAAAAAATTAATTAAATTAAAAATTAAGAATAATAATAATTGCAACGATATTTGCTAAGAGAAACAAGCAGTGTGACAAGCCAGTTCTGGTTAGTCATTCTGACCTCGCTGTGCTGGAGAAATATACATTGTAGTAAAAATAAGATATCTTTTTTTGTATTCCACAAAATGTCCTTCTATGAGTTTCTTTGTATTCTCTATTATATTGTGAAATATAAAATGTAAACACCAAGCTAGTGGGTTGAAAAAATCTAAAATGATAACAAATAACTGAGTCATGACCTAAAGGTTACATGTTTGGATGTAAATCGTCATAAAACTGTCAATCTTCATGGCTGTCAACCAAGCAAAAATTATTATAATACTAGACAAAATAAAGAACACGCACATACAAACAAAACCTTTGTAAGACAAAGATAGAATGAGTAGGAAATTATATATCTCGCGCAGAAGGGTCGGATTAGACCTTTTCAAACAAGCCAAAAACCTCTATAAGAAAGGCGTGTAAAAATGTTCCCATATATCCTACAATACATTGTGATACCTTCTTGGAAATGGCAAATTGTTGCCAATAATCGTATGTAAATATAATAATTGTACGAATAAATTTATGCGCCTACAAGTGTAATAATGTAGGCGCTTACAAAGTAGCAAATTATAGCTATCGCGGTGCATAAGGGTTAAGGTTGTTGACTGAATCTTTAGTTTATCCATGATTGTTATTCTTTTGGTTGCTTTTTGATAATTTTCATTCTTGATTAGATTGGTAGGGTCCATTTTTCTTTTAATGTTTGGGGGTTGGTTTTGTTGCTTTCTTTGGGGAGAAAGTTTAATTTTAATTTTGACTATACTGATCTGAGTTTGTGTCTACTTCTCTGAGGACTTTTATGTTGTAGAGCTCCATGTGGTGGTGTTTGTCCATAAAGACATGGTCTAGTTGTCATTCTCCTTTACTGTAGTCGGGTATTTCCAGGTTTCAAATTTTTAAGGTTTCTTTTCAAAATCTTTGGATTTCAAAATTAGGTTGTAGTTTTCACAGAGATCAACGATTCTCTGTAAGTTTTTGTTTGTTTTCTTTTGCCCATTTTCCAATGATGTCATGGTATCTTCTTTCTCTGCCTAGTTTAGCATTGAAGTTTATGATTAATTATTTAATAAGGTTGTTGAAATGTTTAGTCAGATCAAGAAGATCCCAGAACTTTACTGTTTCTTTACCATCTTTTGGAGAGTTATTTTTATTATTAGTGTGGCATGGGCATTTATTATCGAGTAGATATTAACATATATTGATTAACATTTTTAATTTAAGTTAAAAGTTTACTAACCTAATTAACTGATCTGTTAATAATTACATTCCTTGTGAACTTATATTTTAAATAAAGTTAAAAAGAAAATTTTTTTAAATAATAAAATTATTTTAAAAATAATATGACATTTAGTATCAGTATTTTTCATTGGTATTTTTACATAGAGACCAGGAAAGGGTAATTCATTATTAATCTTTAATGTTAGTTATTTTATGTTATATGTTCGCTTTACAAAACAAATTTAAAGTTAAATTCATAACTGGAATAGGATCCATAATTTTTTGTCATCAGTTAATCAAATATTTTGATGGTGGTTTGGTTTCTGTAAAACTGGTTTTTTTTCTTTTGTACATAAATACATAATTTTACATAATACATAATTTTTTGTCATCAGTTAATTAAATATTTTGATGGTGGTTTGGTTTCTGTAAAACTATTTTTTTTCTTGTGTACTAATTTTTAATCTTAACATTGTAATCACATACCAAGCGAAGAGGACTTCCAACTAATTTTAACTTTTTAACTGTTATGGATAGGGTACTGAAAGAAGACTTTCACATGTGTATTAACAGTCATGAAACTAAAATACTGTTATGCACTAAGAACAGGCAAAGAACGCCTATAACAAAAAGAAAAACCTTTTTATAGCAACTAATATAAGCCTCTAGCTGACAAAACAATTACTGTGAACATTTATGTGGAGTATTGCATTGTATGGAAGCAGATCATGGACAATTGAGGAGAGGAAAAGAGGAAATTTTTGTCTTTTGAAGTATGGTGTTAAGATGGATGATGAAGATAAGTTGAATGGAAAAAGTAAAGTCAAATGAGGAGGCATTTAAGAGTTAACAAAGAGAAAAGCTTTTTTAAACAATTAAAAAGAAGAAGAGCTCAGCCAATAAACACATTCTTAGGCGCTTAAGTAATATTTTATTTTACTACACCAGACTATGCTACTTTACTACTTTACTTTGCATTAATGTATAAATTATCAAGCTAGTTTTTCTAACTGGCTTGATAATACTTTTGTAAAACTTTTGTCACATACTTTTTTTGCTCATTTTTCATTGAACAATTTATTTCCAATGCATCAGATCTAATTAAAAAAATTCTTCTACTAACACAAACTTTAAAAAGTCTTGTTTCTTTGTTTTTCCTATTGTTTATTTCTCACTGTTGTAAATTAATATTGTTGTAACAAATATTAGTTAGAAATTATTTGCAATTGCTAAATCTACACACACACACACACACACACACACACACACATTCACTTTTTTTTGTTTTTTTTTTGAAAATTCAAATAATTCATCAACATATTCATTCACCACTCAACTAAATTAGATTTAGTATCAAATGAAACTTCAACCACCAAAACACAGTAAACAAATAAGTTAAATTTACTAAATTAATTCCAACAATCTATTTTTGTGAGTCCCACATCTTCAGTTGGTTTAATTTTATAATTTACAACTAAATTTTTTAAAACTAGAATTTAGATATTGATTAATTGTTAAACAGTAACAATTTTGGCAATTACTAAATTCTAATTAAAAAAAAAAAAATTGTCAACTGATTGTGCGGGATCCCGGTAGATAATTTTTTGTATTAATTTGATACGTTTAACTTATCTGTTAAATGTAAACAGATAAGTTTAAATTTTTTTGGTAGGTTAGATTAGGTTACTGTATTTTTGGTAGTCTAAGTTTCATTTGATGTTAATTTTATATATATATATATATATATATATATATATATATAAAATAAATATCAACATACATACATACAAAATACTAAATTAACATTTGAAAACATTTTCTTGGTTATAGAGACTATTTTCTTTTGAAAATTGAAAAATTTGTTATAACAGATTTAAAATTTACTATAATTAAAAAATAATGCTTAAAACTTTATTTAATTTTCTACAAAGATAAATTTTTATATTTAAATACGTATACCATATTTCTAGTTTATTTTAAAATAGTAATTTATTCAACTACTCACTTTTGACCTCAATGTTGGTTCCAAAGTGATTTAAAATTCTTAGCAAATGAAATTGCAGAGTTATATTATGAGTGTTTGATTATTGGCTAACCAAATTATTACAGCATCCAGTACTTAAGTTATTGTACCTCAGTAACTTTAAATTAAAAAATTTATTATTTCTATCAATCAGGAAATATTAAGATCACTGCATTTTTCTTTTTATCACTTAATTCATGATTCACTTAAGATCACTCTTTTTATCTTCAAATGGTTTAAGAACCCATCTGAAACATTTTTTTTTTACATAAAAAAATTTGTTTACAATTTTTGTGTAGGAATGACCGATAATATATTGGCCAATGACTACATTTAATCCATTAAGAATAAATCATATAATATCCATTTGAATTTATTGTTCATCTTTTGTTTCAATTCCTCAGTCACAGAGAAAGTTGGTTTGAATCTCTATTTTCATTGATTTAAGTTTCTGTCATCATGTGCTTCCCTTTATTTATTATACATTTTTGTAGGATGAACCTCTTTGCATATAAAAGCCAAATCACACTTGTAATTCCACATTTGGTAGGATATTCTATTAATAATAATAATTGTCTTTATTGATCTCGCAAGAAAAATACATTATAGTTAAACGGAATAACATTACATCTACAATAAGAAAATACTCTGGTTTTTGGACCATCTGAGGGGTTAACAGTAAACAATAAAAATATCACTACATGAATAATTATAATAAAAAAAATAAAAATAATTACAAAACAGAATTAAAAGTAAATACAGATACGTACATATGTGTGTGTATATATATATATATATATATATTTATATATAAATCAATCTATTACAGTGAAATTTAATAAGAAAGACACTAAAAGGAAATGATATATTAGAAATTAAATTCCTGAATCAAGCAGAAATGAAAAGCCCAAGCATCTTTACAAAATGTACTTAAAAGTGTCCATTTACTACTGTTTAAATAGTCGTTTAATTCACAAAAACTTTAATTCACAAGTACTTTTCTTGAAATACTTAATTTAAATTCTTTTAATAATGGACATGCTGCAATAAAATGGAAGACATCTTCCTCTTCACTCTTATTACATAATGAACACAATTCAGAATTGCTGGTGAATGTCTATTTATTCAGATAAATTAATTCAGATCTTGCTTTAAAAAGCCAGTTAATTAAAGTTGACTTTTAATTACTGAATACGTTATTGAAGCTCTGTTTGTTATGTAGTACAAATCTTTGACTGCCAGATAACATTTCCGAATACTTATATTCAGTCTTATTTTTAATTGCATTCAAAATGTCTACTTTAAATCTTCAATTAAAAAAAAGTATCAGTAACTTTTACTCAAAATTTCCCATTCATTATGCAAATAAATGTTTCTATTAAATGATTCTGTAAGTAACATTTTAGCGTATCTCATTGATGGTAACTGAATACAGCTTTTAATAAACTTCAAGTGTAATTTAGTTTCAAGATACTATATTCAGGAGTTTAATTAGGTAGAACCGTAATGAAAAACTATTGCACTTTTTCTAATTATATTATTAAAGGAATTTAATGCAAATTTATATTTTTAATTTAAATTTAAATTTTAAAGGACTTTCTTTAAAATATCTTTTCAGTGAAAAGTTCTTTTCAATGTTGAAGGTAATGTTACTCCTAGACATTTATATGTATTAACAATTTCAATTTGATGTTTTTGAAACCACCACTTCTCACGTTTTGCTGATTTTCCTCCATTACAAAAAACAGCAGTTTCAGATTTATTAAGGTTCACTTCTAAATTCCACATCAGACAATACTCTTCCTACACATTTATTATCTTCTGTAAAGAAGTCGATCAGAAGCCAATAGGACAATATCGTCAGCTTAAGTCAACAATTTTATCCTTATATTTTTAATTTTTATTCCACTTCCATATTTTCATCAATATCATTCAAAAATAGAAAGAACAGGAGAGGATTTAATATGCAACCTTGCTTTAATGTTTCAAAATCTTCAGTTAGTCCCTTCGAAGTCCAAACCGTTGCACACGTACTGGTGTACATATTTCTAAGAATAGAGTTCATTTTTGAGGAGATAAACAGTTTCTTTGAGTTTGTAAAATATAGCATATTGATGCGATTGAATGCTGCAACAAAAAAAGCAAATACCTTTTGTCTTTTCACATTTACTTTAGTTTTAATAATACTTATTAAGATATTAATATTATTGAATGTGTCATAAGATTTCCTCAAACCAACTTGAAATTCTTTCAGCACATTATTTTAGTTAGCCCAAAGAGTAAGTCTATTCAATACAAGGTCGGCAAATAGCTTCCCTTTGGTTTTATTAAAAGATATTCCTCTGTAAATAGATACCACATTCAGATCTCCTTTTTTTGTTTGGGAAATATAATTGACCATTTGAAGCATTGGGACACAATGCCAGTTTCATAAATTTTATTATATACTGTTATTAATTTTTGTAGCAAGACAGTTTTTTAAAAATTCAAAAGTTATTCTATCATCTCCTGGAACTTTATTATCTTTCATTCCTTTAAGAATACTACTAATCTGCTCGGAAATCAAAAAGAGGCATCTAAAACCTCGTCTAGTATTTTTGGCTTTGCATAACATATTTGATAAATAAAAGTGATATGATAAAAGACCAAATTATTTTGTCACTGTACAGAAACTTTAGACTTTGTGCTGCTTGACAATCATCTGCTTTAACACAACATTTTCCTTAGATAACCTTTCTATCTTTTTATTCTGATTTTCCATAAAAGCAGGTATATTTAAGTTACATATTTATCATTATCAGACTTAATTTCATCTGTTCATTTCTCCAAAAGGGGTAACAAGAATTCCATATCCATTGACAAAATGGATGTAGTGATACATCCTCGACTAAACCTGAGTTTTAAATGTAAACAAAGTGAGTCATACTCCACACGAAAAATCGTACATGCTTTTCTAAGAACCCAGCTATAATTAATAAGAACAGATATACTGCTTTACAGACCTGTTTTTAGGTTATTAAGACTTCGAATGCTTAAATTAACTACCTTTAACAATAAGATGAAATAATTAAATAGAAAATAATATCAACTAAAACACAAATTTTACAGAATCATTTTAAACCAGAATTCAGCCCAAAAAAAAGTAAAAAAAGAAAAAGAAAAAAATGCTCAAAAATAACAAAACTCGCAGATTAAACAAAACCACCTTCTAGCTAAATCCATGCACTGCTGCCAACCAGATTTTCTATTATTTTACTCATTTTAAAATTCAGGAAAATAGTAATAATGTATTTGAAATCACTAAATTTGCTTCAGACCAAACTAACAGTAGTGAAGAAACTAGATTTGAATCTCGATGGTGAGTGCTATGAGCAAATGTTATTTAGTTTCTGTATGGCCTTGTACTTTATATTCCTATATAAATATTATCATCAACTTAATGGCTTTCATCTGTGTTCCTCTATTATCAGCTTTCTAATATAAATTGTTTTATAATTTATAATTTTATAATTATTTTATAATTTATAATTTTATTATTTTATAATTTCAGAAACATACAACAACAAACGTTTCGACAAAATAAAATATTGGCGTATATATATATATATATGTTGACTCAATCACATTATTCAGTTGCCAAAAAAGATTGTAAACTATTAACAATCTATAACTCTATAATAGTATTAACTATTGTACATGGTATATCTGTACCATAATTTAAAATTTACTCTTAGGTAACAGATGCTTAAAATTTGTTTGCCCTCTGTAAAAAAAAAAAATTTTTATTGATTTAATTTTTTATAATATGATGATAGCATTGAGGATTTCCTTATATTTATGGCCATCCATTATTGGTATACTATATTGATTTATGTATTACAGCTCAATGTTGATTTTTATTTCTTTAAAGGAAGTGGACACATTTCGGCATACAGCTATAGAGGATATGTTGGAAAATGTTCAAGCTATGGAAAAAGCTCGAACAGAATATCGAGCATCATTAAAATGGATGAAGAAAGTGTCTCAAGAACTAGATCCAGATGCGTTTAAACAACTGGAACAGTTTAGAAAGGTTAGTACTTCCTACACCTCATAAGAAATCATGCTGTGAGGTTTATTTTTCTACAATTTCTAGTCTTCTGGTTATATCTTCTATTAAATTTATTCATTAACAAATACTGCTGTTTAGCTTTCTTACTGGTTTTATTTTTTCCTTATCTGTTTTTTTGACATCAGCTTATTTGTCTACTTACCTTCAATTTTCTCAGTGGTCTACCTTTTACATGTCTTTTTTAATTCCTTTTCTTGTTACATTCTCTCTAATCCTTCTTATGTTAGATGAACACATTAATTTATCGCTAGAAATTGATTAATCAACAAACTGTTAGATTATGAGCAACTGATATTTACAGTATTGATTGTGAGTATTGTAAACTCATATATAATACTTACTGATATAATGATGCTCTTTGAATAATTAAGTTTTTCATTGATTTTTATTATTATTGTTATTATTGGTGTAAATGAAAGAAAATTTTTCTATTTATATTCATATAAATGAGATATTATTTGATGAACTGAGTCTGCAGTTGTAAATTGTGATTGAGAATATTCCCATTTTTGTAAAATTATGAAATATAATCCTAGTAAAATCATGATAAAGAATTAAATAAAATTCAAAACATGATGATCTCGCTACAACTAAAGGAAGAATTTGTTAATTTCAAATTTTTAATAACTTTTATTCTAGCACATGAGATTTTTATTAAATTAATTTGATTTATATTTTATATTAATGTAGTTATTATTTGAACTTTAATATATTTTATATTTTTAAGTATAAATAAATCTATATGTGTTATATTTAAACCAATAAAAAAAATATATTTACCCGTTATATTTTCTTAGGTTCAGGAATATGTAAAACGAAGTAAATTAGCATTTGATCGTCAGAAATTGGATTGTTTACAGAAAGTGGATTTATTAGCAGCTGCACGTTGTAACATGTTCTCACGTGCACTTATATTGTATCAAAGTACATTGTTAAAGTTTACTGATAAGTCTGTGGATAAGTTTACAGTTGTCGCTAAGGGTTTTAAAGGTAAGTTTGCTATATTTAATTTTTATATAAATATTGCATGAGTTGTTACATTTGTAATATGACTTATGAATCAGATATTATATAATTATAGTTTAAATCCAAAATGTAAATACCTTTATTTAGATTTGAATGTTTTTATCGTAATGTATTTTTTTTGTTAAGTTTCAGTTTATTTATAGAATTTATTAAGTTGTGTTTTATTTGAGTCAAGATAAATCGGTTTACTCTAATTTAATAGTTTATGTGTTAAGTAGCATAACATATATTAATCCTAGAAGCAAAAACAGTTAAGTTCTGTGCCAGCAAATCTCCTTATTGAATTTTACAAAAGGATTTTTTCAATTACCTTTGATTATTTTGGATATAGGGATATAAATTAATATTATCATATATTATTTTAAAATTAATTTATTAAATTACTTTAATATATCTCTTAGAATTGAAAAGGATGAAATTGGAAATTTTTAAGTTGGAAATAAAAAATAGTAAGATGTGAGTTTGGTTACTTTCCTGAAATTTGGAATAGTTTTTTTATATAAAAATGAAATTATTGTTTATGTTAATAGGAGAGCTCTATAGTGAAAAGTAGGCAGGACCTATACAGAAATTTATCTTCAAGTTGTTGTACATAATTTAAAATACCTTCAAGGAATAGGCCTGATCCTCATCTTTGAACAGTTTATCTGTTCAATCTATACCACCAGCGTAACTGAAAAGCAAACACACCTTGTATTGTTATTATCGATACAGGATCTCTACTTAAAAATTATAGTAATGATAAAGATGTTTGTTACAGTTGATAGCACAATTTATAAATTGTATTAATATAATACAGTTATTTTAAAAAAATTAAATTATATTGCAGAGTATATGTAATTCACTTCAGGCATGATGTATGGATTATTTTGGTCAACAATTAAATCGGACTGCTTCAGGATTATTCTCTATGACAGTTAGATGATCAGAAATGACATTTTACAAATAATTTAGAAATGCTTACTATCTTCTTAAATTTTACTTTCCATTCAGTAGTGGTATTGACATGAGGTGCTATGTTCATATTCATTCTTAAAGTTATTGAACTATTTATGAAGATTTTGTTTCATGATAACTTAGATCACAACAAGCCTTTTCTGGATTCCTATTTTTTTCTCATACAAACTTCTCTATTTCCTGTTTCATTTTCAAACTCTTTTTTTATATTAACCTATCTAATTTTCTGATTTGAAAACTGTATTCTTTTTCCTTCTGATCTTAGTTTCATCCACATTTCAATGCCATAAATTGCTCTATAGTAATCTTTAAGAATTCTCTTCTTCCTTAAATTATGTTTCATCTAATACACTATGTTTTTCTTAAAAATCTAGATGCTTGTACTGGTTTGTTTTTAAAACCTTCCTCACTTTATCGCTGATGGATTCAGGTATGTGCGGAAAATTATAATAAATGTATTTGAATACATTTCCTAAAAGGAATATCCAAAGAGGTTTTAGATCATTCATTGTGGGCTGGAATGAGGGATGCCAAGAAATTTACAATCAATATGCGGAGGATGAAAGTTCAGAGAATGCAACAAAATTATTAAATGCATTTGATATGGGCGGAGGGAAATGTGTAAGGAAGCAGTTGAAACTATTAATTTTCAACACTCAAGCAAAAAGGTTTGGGACCTTTTTGAAATGACTGTCTGCTGAGAAGGACATTAAAAAAGCCATCATCAATCCAAATAATATTAACATTTTTGAGAAGAAAAATTAAAGAGGAACTAACTATGATTAAGTCACATTCTACTCAGAGTACACAATTCTCAACATCCTTTGAGACAGATGAGTTTGATTTGGCAATCGGAGTCAAAACCTGTAAAGCTACCAGTGCAGATGAAATCTACCCTGAATTTAAGTACTGTGGCCAGAATACTAGAGAATACTATAAGGGTATATTGAGCTGTGTAAAATTACTATCCTTGATAAAAAAAGAGTAAGATTATAGCAACATTAGGAAAACCTGCAATAGATGTTGCTATCATCCTATGTCATCACTGACATAGTCTTCTCTAAAAATTATAAATTTTTAGAGAAGAAATTGTACTGTAGGATATGAACAATAATTTACAGCTGTCAGCTGGACAAGCTGGCTTTAGAGAAGGTAGAAATAGTGCAGATCAGATATTTGCAGAAGTCCAGCTTTGAAGAAGGATTCCAGAAAAACAGATGCTTCTTTTGTAGATTTTTCCTCAGCTACTATTTTGAGGCACTGACCACTAAATAGACTAATAATAGGGATAATCAAGTGCAAAATGATTAATAACATCTATCAATGAAATGCTGACAAATAGACAGTTCACAGTAGGAGACTCAAAGTACACTAAGAATTAGAGAGTGGCTTGCGTTAGGGATTTGTTGCACCTTCGTTGCTTTGTTGTTCAATTTATAATTAAGTAACATACTACTTAGTAGATCCATGACAGTCATGTATGCAGATAATATTGCTCTCTCTGCACAATGTAAAACATTCAGGAGTATGAGATAGTGACTGAGGATGTTCTGAGATTGTTTAATGTGTACTTCAATAATTGGGGTCTGAAACTTAACCTAACTAAAACAGAGGTATGCTGCTTCCATTTAGCAAAAGAGATGCCAGAAAGTTGCTAAAGGTTTCATTTGTGAAGAAAGAACTGAGACATAATTCAGCGCCAAAGTATATCTCAGTATGATGCTTGATTGACACCTGACTTACTAGCAGCATACTTTGCAAAATTGAGGTAACATAATTCATAAGCTGGCTGGAAACAAGGGGGGAAGTGAATGCAAGCATACTTCAAACATCAGCATAGCCTTGGCCTCTTATTTGGCTGATACTATTGATATGATATTGTCTACTCTGTGCACCAGTTGAATAGCTGCCATATTTGTAAATTGCATATTGAGTTGAATAAAATCATGTGAACAATTACTGGTACAGTCTCCTTTACCCAAATTAGATGGGTTTCAGTACTAGCTAACATACTTCCATCACATCTTAGGTGCTAGAATGCTACTCTGAAAAAAGCTTACCAAATGCAGTGGTACCATACAACATGGCTGTCGGTGGATTAACTACCACCCTTGAAATCTCAAAAAATCTATGGGAACTGGCCCAACACCTTATAGAGGAGGATTTTTAATATCAAACAACAACGGCAGATCTCATGGAATGGAAACTATGGGTGTCAATGGATAGAGGTGATCCATGCGCAGGTGTCCAGCTGTGGTCTACAGAGACAGTTGTGGTAGAGACATAATTGCATAAGAGCTGGACGTGGGAATGTAATTACTTTATGAGTAAGTGGGGCATGTCACCCACAGCTGTTTCTGAGAGTAGATAAGTCATTCCAAATTGTTGAACATTAATTAAGTACTACTCACAGCAAGCATACAAGGGAGATCTACAAGTTGTATATCATGCAACTCCACCTGGAAGCAAATGGCTGAAAAAACTGGTTGTTAATTTGTAGCTGTACTACAATTTGTAATTATACCTGTGAAAATATTATGTATAGTTTGTTATTACAATTGTTCAAATGTTCATTTTTAATATTTCAGACACAATATTCATATACCATACAATAAATAAATACTTCATCACTTGTTCCCATTAAATAATTTTATATTGTTTGCTATTTGTTTTTTAAACTCATTTTATTTTCTCTCATTGTTTATAATTTGTTTTTATAGCAAAAGTTTTGTTTGATTATAAACTTTTTTAAAACTATCTTATTTTGGTGTTTTAATCAGCCAATTCTTGAATGTATAAATATTATTCTTATATTTGTTGAATATATTAAAATATTATTCTTTTACTTATTTTATTATAAAAAATTTATAATAATTTTGTTATGCTTTTGATATTATTATATTGATACAGTGGTAAAGCAACACACTATGTTCGTTCTACCTTTATTTGATATTTATGTCTGTCATCTATGTTCAGTTATTGAATTTTGTTTAAAATTTTCATTCTTGCTTTCCACAGTGATCTTTTGGAATTTATTTATACATTTTTCAAAATATTAACATAAATTAAATTATATTTTTATCATGTAATTTATCTTTTAATGTGACCAAATCATGGTGTATCAGAGATGCCTATGTTATTGTGTTAGTGCAAATAAAATTTTGGTTAAATTTCAAGTTTTTTTTTTAATTTTCTAAGTTAAAAGAAACATCTTTATGTTGAAGATTTGAATTACTTAAAAAAAAAAAAATTAAAGCTAGGTCCGATGTTTAATAATGAAATGACAACCTGTTGTTGCTTTCTGGTGTGTGACTGGTACTTATTGTATTGTTAGTATATTGTTAACAACAATATATTAACAATATTAATATATTGTTGTTCACAGACAGACAAAAACAATTTTCTTTTTAAATTAAATTTTTTAATAATATTAACATATAATTAATTTAATAATAATAATATTTATTATTTTATTATTATAGTTGTATTATTATTGTATTCTACTAGTATTGCAATGAAAATATCAAGAAAGTGGCCTAGATAATTTCATTTTAAAGAATTTTTCTTATAACTGTAATCAAGATATTGTAGGCTTGAAATCATAGATGTTAATTAATATGATTTTGTTACAGGTTATCAACATTATGATTTTTGCGTCGTCAAAGAATTGGCTGAATTAAAACCTGCTTCAGATCAAACCGAGCCAGAAAGTGATAAAAATAATGATGATAAGTATGTTTATTTTATTTTTAAAAGGGATTCAGAAATTATTTATGATCAAAAAACAATTACTTCCATTAGTAATAATTTTGCTTTCATATGCTATATGTGGTTACAATGTCTTGAGAAAATTGTTACTTTCAGATTGTCATTGATTTTCTGATTCTTTCATTTCTATAATCATATTCAGATGTTTCTCCAGGTGTGTTTTCATCAAAGACCAGAGAGCTGTGATCCAGTTTTTGCAATCAAAGGACTTTGTCAGGACCTAAAATTCATCATAGAATGTGAGTGCTTGAGATGTAATATTTTTACGTCATTAAATGATTTACAGTGCACATTGATTATGAATCGATTAAAAAGTTAAAAGTGGTTAGATAGTTATTAAAATGACAGAAGAGCATGAAGACCTTCAGCCTTTTTCACTTCAGAGAAGTGTATCAAACAAGCCTCTGGTATGATTTTATGCTACACTTAGTTATAGTTACTGTTTACAAAGTTAATATTTACTTTGATTTTAGTCATGGATCTTCATTTGAATCATTTGCAGTAAACTTTGCTTTCATAAAATCTTAAGGTAATGGATTCCAAAGCAGTTAATAAATTAAACATAAGGATTACCAAATGTTAATCTATCCATGTTTACTTTTTAAGTTCTTTTAGTTTTCCTGTGGATCTGTACTGGGATTCTTATTAGCTATACAGGGTTGAAACCCTGTCATCATATTATGCAGGTAGACTAATTTTCAATATAATCCAGGCATATATAAACTCCTGCTAAAGCTCTTGAACTTTATTTTAACTCGCAATAGAGCAATAACATTAAAATTGGTCCCGGAGGTTAAAAAAATTTAAAAAAACATTAAAATGGTTTTACAAATAAATGAAAAAAGGTACCAGTTTATAATATGTACTAAAAAAAATACTGAATTTTCCATCTCAAGAGTAGCTGATTCAAAAGCAAGTAGTATGTTATCGTAAGAAAAGCAGTGCGTTGTCGTTAAAAATAAATAACTTTTCCATATTGCCAATAACTTCTTTCTAATTCTCAAAATACATATATAGTAATATATAATTATTATATAATACTATACATAATTAGTAATATATAATAGTAATTAAGTGTAATTACAAGTTCATCTGTTTTATTTTAAGAAAAAAATAAATTTTCTTTTTTTTTTATAGCTAGTGTCCTTATTTTTCAAGGTATATATCTTATCTATTTTTGATAATTCAGAATTCTGTAATTGAATACTGTGTGTACTCTTAAAGAATAACTTACCCCCATTAGAATTTGTCTTTAGATAATTAAATATTAGTATATAATAAATTATTTTTCTGCATACTTGATTAAATGATAGAAATGAAAGTTATAGATGACAGTACTGTGTATTTGTACACTTTATTATTTTTTTTAAACTAAAACTGTGTCCAGTAAAAAAAAAAAAATCAGTAAATAAACATGTGAAATAATTCAGTAACTTATTAGCTATTACTTTTAAAGGAAAAAACATCAAACACAATTTAATTATAAGTTTAATAAGAAACAAAACAAACTATAAGAATGAATATATTTACAATCTCAAATTTTATTTATGTTTTAATATATTTATTTCTTTATTTCATTTTTTTTTTCGTGAGATTGTTCATCGTATTAAAAAAATAAACTCATTTCAGGTTCATGTCACTGTTCTATTATTTTATGTTTAGTTTTTTACGTTTCTCTTGGAATTACATATTGAATCCTTCATCATCTTCATTTGTGATTGTTTATTGGAAATATGATAAATTTTTGAAAGAAATGAATAATTGATCATTTTTATCCTGGTTATTTGCATTCAGATTGAATTCTTATGTTTATAATAAAAAAAACTATCTCTAATTATGTTTTTGGTATAAAACAACTTAAATTTATTATAAAATTTTATCTATAGATATTTCTGGTACAACTTGTTGATAATGTTAGTAGAAGAGTGACTTCATAATTTCATCAGATTTGTAGCAACATTTTTTTTTGTTCTTAAATGTATCTATATTTGGCAACTTTTAATTATTAAACTAATTTTAAATTATTTTAGATAATTTTTAATTGTAACCTTTCAGTGAATTCAACTTAATCAAATTAATAATTTAAATTGATTTTTCAATAAGTTATATAATTTAATTGATATTCCCTCATTGATTTTATCCTCATCAGTACATGATTATTTTAATAATGGATAATTAACAGATATAAATAGGGTAGATGTTAGATCAGAAGGTTAAGTATTTGTACAACGGTGTTTTTTTACTTAAAAGAATCTAGTTGGCAGGAATATTGTCCATTTCTAAAACTGTTTTACACGATACTTTATTTATTGAATATGAAATTAAAATTGTTTGTAATAAATACAAGTTTGTTGTTCAAGTGCATTTAAAGATTACTAATTCATTCATGTATACTTTTGGTTTTGGAAGTAAACCAGGAATGCTCGTAATTTTATAAAATGCTTAAATGCCTTCCCTTAATTAATTTCTGCACACAAAATACTCAGTTTTGTTCTGAAGCCTCATCATGTAAAAGCCTGATCATTTTTTCATTTAAATGCTTTTATTCAGGGATTGAGTTTTCATTGTTTTGACCTAATTTATTTGATAGTAACATTTTAATAATCAGTAGTCTCATTACAGTTATATATTTGATCTTTTATAAAAATTTCCTTAACTGATGATTCTTATTTAAATTTTCAAAAAATTTAGTAAGCATTAAAAGCTCCTACACATCAGCTCATGGTTGAGCTAATATACGCGACTTAAATTTATAATGTATGACCCTTCATCTTTCAATAATATTCGGTGATTATTGTCTATATATAACCTATACCTAATATTACCTATATCACCTTTTAATTGAAAAAAAATCACTGGAAAGCAGAATACTTTAACATTATATTTAATAAATTTTAGTTGTAATTTTTCTCTATTTCACAAAGTCATTGGATTTCATTATCTTCTATTTGGTTTCAGGGCCTCCCATCTACCAAGTTCTAAAATAATTTTCTACATATGGTCTCAATACCATATACCTAAATGACTTACTACATTTGGCCTTTTTAAATCTTTCAGGACTTCATACTATATAATCATTTTACTACTTTTTACCATTTTTTCCAACATTTGTTCAAGTTTAAACTGAAATTACCAAATTGAAACATAAATATTGTATTACAATTGTCAACAATATTCAGTAATGAAACCTGTATTGAAAATGAATTTAGATATCTGTAATAAACCTGGTAAATAAGAAAAAGAGGGGTAGATAATGTGATTTTGTCTTATGAAATAATTTATGTATGTTCATGTATAAACTTGAGTTAAAAAACATGAATTTTATAAAATTACCTATATATATGAGTATTTCTCACAACGATATCTTAAACTGTTATACTACAGTATACAGTGTGTACAATCTAAGAGGTAAAACTGTAAAAGGGGTATAGAAAGAGAACTGAAAAAAATTGCTCTAACATGAGAAGGCAATTAGATTAGTTAAATAGGAAAATTACCCCTTTAAGGAATATGTTTTAAAATATTAGATCCATAGCCAATCTTCAGTGGTTCTTTCACAAGTAACTCTTAAAAAATTAACAATTTTTTCATGACAAATTGAAAAAAAAAACTTAAGCATTATATTACAGTAAAATATAAACTAGCTTAATGTAATCCACAAATAGAATATTTATATTCTGATTGCTGTAAAATTATTAATTTTATTTAACATATTATTAATATGTTTAATTTCTGAAATTATATTTGGGAATAAACATAACTAATTAATAATATTTTTAATTTAATTATTTATATATATATATATTTTATTTCAATTGTTACAGATTATTGGATTTTGATGAAGAAAAAAATGATAAAACTGAGGAAGAGGAAATTAATAAAAAAGAAACTGAAGAGAATAATGACAAAAAATTAGTGAATGATATAACAGATACAAATAAGGATATAGTTGATCTGGGATTGGTATCTGATGATTCATTAGTCAATAATGATAATAGTAACAACAACAGTAGCAGTTCTTCAACATTATTAGCTGGCCTTTTGAATTGTTCTAGTGCACGTCCAGATGATATATTCCTTCCATCACAACTTTTATCTCAACCTCAATCTTTACCTACTGCTGAAAAAATTACAAGTAAGTTTTGGAAATTTATTATCAGATATATATATATTTCTTCTTTTTTTTTTAATTATGAAATATATGTAGTATATTGTTAGTAGTTTAGATTGTAAGAAAAGATTTCTGAAAAATGAATGTATTTGTTTTGGGAATAGGGAAAAAAGGAGGAAGTTAACAAATCAGTGTATTTTTAATATAAATTATCTTGAAATCTTAATGTTTAATTGATTTTTATGATTATTTGTAGAGAAGTTTCTTTTTTATCCCATAGTAGGCATCTTTCATATAACTTAGTGAAAAAAAAATTTCTAAGCAAAGATTTCTTGATCTATTTAGAAAATAATTCTTTGTATTTGTTTTTCATCTTCTCAAATTGTTCCCCCAACAGGGGACTCTTATTCTTTAACATGTTGCAGATTGGTGACCCCACGAGCCTACCCTCTGCAGCTTGTCTTCCCACTACACACACAGCTGCAGAACGTTTAACACTATGAGGTGCTACCCAAAAGTTCGGGGAATTTACCGTAAAAATAAAATAGCTTACCATAACTTTTAATTTCCACTATCTCCTTCAAAGTAGTCCCCTTGGTCATTGATACAACAATCCTAGCGTTCTTCCCATGATTCCATGCATCCCTGGAAGTCTGCAGGTGTAAGTGTTCGAAGCATGTTCTGTGTTTCTTCCTGAATCTCTTCAATTGTGTTAAAACGACGGCCTTTCAATTGAAATTTTATTTTCAGAAAGAGAAAACAGTCACACGGGGCAAGGTCAGGCAAATAGGATGGGTGGGTTCACCCACAGGGTTCACTATAAACAGCTATGCAATTTTGTTTCTAGTCGCTGTTCAATAGTCTCTGTCCGAATTTTGCAGCAATGTGTCTCGTGTTCAAATTGTCTGACAAGATGCGTATTATGGATCCCTATGACATTTGTACAATTGCACAAACATCATGGATTGTTTGTCTATGATCTGCAACAATAGCCTCTTGCACTTTCGTGATGTTTTCCAATGTTGCACTTGTTGATGGTCTTCCTGAACGGTTATCGTCATCGACTGTTCTTTGTCCATCTTTGAATCGTTTGTACCACAAAAAATTTTTACTTTTACTCATAGCATTGTCACCAAATGCTTCCGCAAGCATGCAATGGATGGGTTTCTGCACCAGTTTTTTAAAGCATGAAGCAAAATCTGATGCAGATTCTTTGCTCTTTAAAATCTGCCATTTTGAACTTCGCCAAAGCAGTAAAACACAACGTTACACAACCGCACGAAAGTCAACAATGCAGCCTCTCACCGTCACAGCTTTTGAACACTGATTCCAAAAGCTGTGGTCGTACCAGCAATGGTTCGCGCACGAAATTCAAATTCCCTGAACTTTTGGGTAGCACCTCATATATACATACCACACCAATTACAACATATACCCTTAACACAACTACACAACAGCATCCTATACTATTTCTTATTACATTTACATTTGGTGATGTCGCAACATCTTACAAAACGCTACTGTAACCCAAGATGAAAACTATCATGTTGATGGGTGGATGGCTGTATGTAGTAAGTCTTGAACGACACTCTCTGAGCACCTGGGCAAACCCAGTTGTATTTAGCTCTAGCCTCTGTATGCGTGGGCTCTGCAGAAGTGGTCCTATATTCCCTGGTATTTGTGGGAAAAAAATAAGTACTCCACAGATTAACCCCTATGATGGTTGGTGACACATCTACAAAAAAAAACCACCAATATTAGTCTGTGAAAAGACCTTGATCAGCTTTGTCTGATGATTGTAATTGTCCCAAGATAAATAATAATTTAAATGGTGACAAATCACCATTGTCAGATTTGTAGTTCTACGCAGTAATCAGGAAGATTGCTCCCTTCATAAGTTCTCATCTTTCCTGATCAATAACGTAGTAACTGGTTCAAGCCACTTCCCCAATAACCTAAGAAAACTGAGAGATGGATTAATACTGATAAAGATTTATGTGTTTGCTCTATATGGTATTATAATTTCCTACAATTCTGAACTGTACACCATTAAAATGGACTTGAATATCATTAAATCAAATACCATCACATCCTCATCTGTAGGAATTTGTATAGTGTTCTCCAAATTTTAGGGGATTTGCATTTGTATTTCAGTGACATCCTGTTGTACCAAAATACATAATACAATTGCTGAATTAAATAATCACAACACACAGGTGAATTTTTACTGGATTCCTAGCCATGTGGGAATCCTGGGTAACGAACATGCGGATTCTGCAGCTAAAGCTGCATGAAGCCAACAAGATATACAGCTATCAATTTTGTTAATTCTATTAAACATAAACTTCAAAGAAGATGGCTAGATGACTGGATTGCTATAGTGGATAATAAACAGCTACATATAAAAGACATGGGACTCTCCATGCAGGAAGATTTGCCTGCATCAAACCACTGTATGTCCGATGCATCTGCCAGTTGACTGTGCACCACATCCTTGTGGATTGCATATGTAGTGCAACCTTGCATTGTAAATTTAAATTGCAAAGAGACATATGATGCGTCCTAGGAAATAACAATAATGTACTAGACTGGTATTATTACTTCTAAAAGAATTAATATACTTAATGAGATTTAACCCATCAAAATTTGGATATTATTTTGTTATTCACGTTTCATGTATTATTTTAATTTTTACATTTCTTTTACTATTTAAATTTTATTCCTATTACTCTCTTAGTTTTCATTGTACTTTTAACCGTATTTTACTAATATTTTAATATCTGAGAAGCTTCTTGTTATTATTTTGACCCGGGTGATAACACAAAACCGTTTTTCACCTCCCAAAAAAAATCTCAAGTTGCTTGTTGTTTCCTAACATTGGATTATTGTAGAAAAATAATATCATTCATAAAATATTTCATTCTGTATTTAAATATGTTCATTTGAAACGTCAAGAAACTTGTTTAGAAAAATTGCTTTAACTTCTATTAATATACACATATGTAACAATATTATTATTAAAAATAAAAATTTATATTAGAAAACAATTTGAAAAAATGTTTTGATTATATATTATATAAATATAGTTGTATAAATTTATGAAAAAGGAATGAATATTAAAGAGAACTACGAGCCAGAGCTTGCTTTTTATAAACCTCTTTATAAGATTCCTTATTTAATTTCTCTACATTCCTTTTCTTATCTGTATCAATGGCTTTATGCATGTTAAAATTTTTTGTAGACCTACCTATGTTGAAAATAACATTAAAAGTAAAAAATACATTATAAAGGACTTCCAAAAATAAAACAATTTTTAAAAAGTATGTAAATAGTAGATTGGTGTAGGATTGAAATAATCGCCTACAAAGATGACAACTGATTGAAGAAGAGTAATTTTGCTATTCTTAAATTATAAGATGTAAGAAAAAATTGTTATCGTTTTTAGTACTGTTTTAAAGTTACTTTAAGTGAGATTAACTATAATTATTGTCTGTTGCTAACAATTGCACCCACATCCAGTATCGTTTAGCTTCAGTGATCTAAAGAAACCAATTAATTTTACGTGGTTAGCCATTGGCATCTTATAATTCATACCCTCAAATTTCCAAGATACTTATCCCTGAGAAATTTCTAAATTTCAGATTTCTTATTAATTAAATTAAAGTTAAGCTATTCATTTAGAGTTTTTTTTTATAAAATGTACAAAAGGTTCACAATGTACAAAAGAATCAGAATCTTTGTTTAGAAAATAAAAAAAGGATGAAATCTGTCCCATTTGATTAAAGCTGAATAATTATTTCTGGAATAATTTTATCAATTAAGCAAGCAGTTAACATATTGTTACAAATAATACTGTGTTGAATACAAGTGTCATTCAGTAATTAGAAACAGATGAGTGTAGAAAAATTATTATTTAGACAATGAAACTAACACTAATTTAAACATAATTCCTGGTTAGGCTTTCGTCCCATACTTCAGTGAGCTTTATTATTCCAGAAGTAAAAATTGTTTAACTTGGAGTCTGAGCCATTCTTGACCGATTCACTGATGCCAAACTTGTTGCCATGTAAAAATTTTTTTTTAAGAGGAAAAAAATTGAAAATGCAAGATAGGATTGTAGGATAGATTGGTAATACCTCCCAAGTGGCCTTATAAATATCTTCTCATATTTTTTGAGTGATATAAAAGCGGGTATCATGCAAACAAATATGCCTTTTGAGAGAAAGGCATAATTATAGTTTCCTCTTTATTGCAGTTTCACTTATTTTACTTATCTTCTAGTAAGTCACAATACCATTCACTGTTGATTGTACATTGTTCTTCCAAATAAATTAAACCTTCATAGTCCCAAAATATTGTTAGAATCACTTTTTTGGTGATGAATTTTTTCCTGGTGGTTGAACTTTGATGTTTCCATTCCATACTCTGCTGTTTGTATTTGGCTCAAAAAAGTGAATTCAAGTCTCATCACAAGTTATATGGTCTAAAAAAGCGTTACCTTTTCCTAAAAAACTGGTGTTTATGTTCAGCACAAATGTTAATTCAGTGTCTTTATGATTTTATCAACTTTCATTAAACACATTTTACAATAATTCAAGTTATCATGGTTGTTGAATTGAAAAATCGCTCTATAATTTCAGCAATTTCCTAAATTTTTATATGTTATCCTCATGAATAAGATTAATAATATGATTCTATGTATTATCAGTCTAAACTTCAAAGGGTTTTCCACTATAAGTAAGATGAAAATCATTGACAACTGTTCTGCCTGATTTAAACCGTTCAATCTAGTTATAGAAACTTGTACAGTTAATAAATTTTTACCATACTGATTTAACATTTGTGAGTGAATTTCGACTAGTTTTACAAATTCAAAATATATAAATCTTATCACAAGGCAAATGTTTCAGTGGAGTCAACATTTTGAAATAAACAAGAGACTCTAATAATGGAAATTCTTTTCAAGCAGTTTATATTTTCTAACCGGCCTCCCTGGCACGAATGGTTGCGTCTCATCTGTTTATTTGGAGGTCCCAGGTTCAATTCCTGAACGGTGATCCCGGAGGTTAAAAAAAAATGTTATATTTTCTAGATCAGGAGTGCCAACTTGAACATCAGATAATTAGTTTATTCTGCTAAATAGTTTTTCTGTTATTGTCAGTTGTCTCTGATAAGTATTGAACGATATCATGGTACTTTTTAAACAGTATATTATTATTCTCTTTTCATAAAAAAAGTTATAAAATCATTAGTTCAAGAAAAAATACTGATGTATACAGACTGTAACTACCGAAACACCATTTTGTTGATGAGGTTCAGGATTTTTAAGTAAGCATTACACTTTTTTTATCATTTTATAATGTTTGATCATTTTTATAGTTCCTTTCAGTGGCAGTAGTGAAAATACTGGAATAATGTGAAACTACACCAGTAATTTTTACGTTAAAGTGTTTATTGTGGTTCTTTAATATTAGATTGTGTTGTTAAGTTGATAATTTACTTTTCTTTACGTTCTGGTTCTCTCTTTTTTCCAGAAAATGAAAATCAGAAGGGTACAAATGCTTCCTCTAATCAGGTATCGCCTTATTCACTTTGATTATTAGAAAGTATTGTTAAAATTGAATGAAAATTTTCATATGTTAGCTTTTTAAGTGGTGATAAAACGGATGAGCTTTAACTTCATAATAATAGCATTAACTTTTATTTTAAAGTATTGGATCTGGCACAGAAAACGAGCAACTGTTTTTTTTTTTTTTTCAGTAAAAATATTTTAATAGCGATGTCACTATAAAATGAAGAGAATATGTTAAATTTATTATATTTAATAATATGTTGTAATTTTAATACCATCTTCCACATTACATACAAAATTATTAAACCACATGGTTAAAATTATTAAAAAATTATAATACAGCTTTAGCATAATTTCACAAGTTTAATTGTTTTTAAATTCAATCAAGGTATAGAGATAATATTTTTAAACATTCTCTTTGTAAAAGTTCACAAAAAGAAGACTAGAGATAGATTGAGTATGTTCCCCGACTGAAAGTAAATACCCATGAAGCATTTCATATAATATTTCCATACCGGTTTTACCATTATGGAATGTACTGTTCTGCCATTTTATTGAAAGCCCATTGACAGGAAGATATTAACAATGTTTTTTTGAACAAACATGCATGGTCTATTTACACTCTACACTAAAATCAACACACCGCAGTCCTTTAAAGGAATTTAAGTGTTGTTGTAATTCGTTGTTATTTATACTCAGTACTACATTATTTTCCTTTTGAAGAATGCATAAGATTGGCATAACTGCAAACATAATATGTTATAATAAACCCATTTGTTCGATATAAATTTATCTGTATATCTAAGTTTAAGGATTATAACTTTTTATCATTGCTTGGAAATGTGTTATTACAATAATGTAGTTAGTTTTAAAATATTTGTTATTTTCATCTGTTTGTTCTCAGTGAATGAAAGAAAGTTTAGTAGTGTCTTGTTCATGGGTTCAAATGGAATAAAATTATATCATGCATCAAATTAATATCACTAAGCTGATACTTTCTCTAAACAGGAAGTATAAGATTGTCACTAAGAAATTAAATTTGATGGAACAGTTTTATATCATTTCTCTGAAAAATATTTGGAGAAACAATGCTGCCTTCTTGTTTATTATTAGCACTGTTCAAAATATCCCTTTATACTTAACTGTGCTTGGAATATCTTTGTAATTCATCCTCATTTATGATACAGTACTGTAAGATCAATATATAAGATACTAGCTCTATGTAATGTTTTATTTGTTACCATATGTCTTATGTAAATTAGTGAATGCAAGGACGAAGCAATGTCAGCGAGAGTCCAGTATACGTACGCATGTACACAGGCGGCACTCCCCTTTTTTTGCAAAAAAATGCAAAAAAAAGCTGCAAAATGCAAAAAAAATGCAAAAAACTGCTCGGGGATATACCCTACCGTAGCAGCGCTGCCCCACCAGACTGGAATAAATGAAGGCTTCTTGGCAGGAAGTGTCACTTCATTGTCAACCACCACCTGGAGAAGACCGAAGGAGTTCCCTGGCAGTTCAATGTGGGACCACCCCACCAGAGCAGCAAGCCTGGTCGGCTCCCTGAGGGAGCTGTGGATACGGATGCTACCTTCCCGCTCCAGCTCGCTGGGCTTCCGGTGGACGCAGCTGCGAGAGCCGACCCAGTGTGGGATCGCTCGGGGAGAACCACCCCAGCCGCACCGGCGAATGATGACTGTCGCCGTCCCGACACTGCGGGGCTCTGAGGGTGTCCACTACCACTCTGTAGTGGAAACCCAACTGCCACCAAGGGAAAACCTGGTCGGATTTCAACGGACGAGCCGCAACTCCCTGATTGCAGCTAAGTCAATTTCTCCAGAGACCTTTTCCCCGATCCAATAGCTCTTCACAGAGCTAATGCAAAATTAGTCCTTTTCAGGGCCACCATTCCAAAAACCTCAAACAGCCCTCCTCAGGGCTATTACAAGATTTTAAACTACAACAAGCCAATGAAGCCATTCAGCGACTTATTAGATAATTAAAAGTAAAAGAGAGAAATTTAATTTTTATTTTTTTATTATTTATTTTTTTTACTTTATGATTTTGCATCATTTATTTCCCCTTTTTTAATACACTTTAAAGATTATGGATAAATAAAAAATAAAAAAAATTACAAAATATGACATTTGCAGGATATCTTGGATATCACTTGCTGGAATTCTTTAACTCTGAGAAGAGTGAAAAAAGTATGCAATTTATCTCTATTGCTTTTCTTTTTGTGTACAGAAGAATTAATACTCGAATTAAGAAAATAATAAGAATAGTGTAACACTTCAAGAACAGAAAATAGAATATTACAATTTTCTGATTTGATAGAAACTGAAAATTAGTTAGAAGCAGTACTAAACAATATGGATTATTTGATAAGAAAGGATAAAACTACAATTATATAATGTAAAGGAGGGAAGGGAAATAAGAAATTGAAACTTACAATAATGGAACATATATAATTTTATTATTTATATTTAGACTATACATTTTGACAGGTGAATAATTGAGAATGACCTTAAATCAGATTAGTTCAAGCAAGGAGAGCTTCATGGATAAAAGAAGTTTTGGTATCAAGCATAGATTATAGGAATACAAGGCAAATTCTTTTAAAATATTGGTTTGGTACATTGCTTCTAATGGTAGCAAAACTTGGGCATTAGGAATGCCTAAAAAGAAAAGAATAAAAGCTTTTAAAATATAGTGTTACAGGAGCATGTTGAGAAATTGATAAAGTTTAAAATTAAGTTATTCATGCCTTGAGTGACAGTCATTTTTATGAATTTTTTTAGAATTGCTGGTAATTAATTTTAATCTAAAATTGCCCGCTATTTTAGCACAGTTTAGTTGGAAACATGCAACGTAATTATAGATTAAAAATTAATGTTTTATATTTAATAAAAAATTATTATATGGATATTAATGGATTTCAATCTACATAAAAAAGGATGGTGCGTGGGTTTGTTTGTTACACAGGGTGTATCAAAACTGCACGGCAGTCTCTCGGAAACGAATTCTATATCTAAAAATAAGAAAAAAGTTTCCAATAAACATTGGACAACATTGTTTATTGTTT
>JAAAKQ030079102.1:0-15125 GCA_010016005.3 Zanna intricata | reverse complement strand
AATTCGTTCATCACATCCTCTGAAGATATAACCTAACGGTGATTCCGGAGGTAAAAAAAAAAAAAAAAAAAAAAAAAGCATCACAAAATAGAGAATTAATTATAAAATTAAATATAAATAAAATTAAAATTCTTATTAATTATTTAAAATGTAATACCTGAGAAAATGTTAAAGGAACATACTAATTATAAAAAATAGCTACAAAATAAATTATTGTTCAGAAGATATTAATGAAAATTGTTTGAGACATATTTATTAACACATTGAACACGAGACAAATAATTCACGGATTTAAAAATTTCTGTAATTATATATATATTTTTTTTAAATTCATCAAAAAATTAATATTTTTCTGTAAAATAAAATTATTTAATTGAATGTTAAATAAATTGATGGGAAGATTTTTTAAAACGGTTCAGTAATTTATTGAAAATTGCAACAGAATCATAAGAAGGCCCTTTCATAAGCCAATGTATTGTGTAAAGATGAAACAGTTCTCTTGTCTGGTTTGATAGAGGTGGATATTGTTATTTTTTTAAAGAGTAAGTGACATTGTATTTAATGATATGATAATCATATCATACAATTGTAAATATTCAAATAAATAGCTTCTGTTTTAATACATTTAGTTTTATTGACATGAAATAAGTGGTAGGAATGATTTTGATACCATTATGCTGCATAATGTGTAGTAACTTTTTTTGTGCCTACGGTTGTGTTAAGGATGTCAGTGTGTAAAAATTATTTTGGATTATAACACTGGTACTATATACAGTTATATATGAGGAGTTTAATACAGCTTCACATACTTTCGTAAGTTGCTGTTATTAGTATATTGCAAGCAGGCTGCATAGACCATAAAAACATTTCAGTGAAGATAATAATCTACAATAAGAATGTATAGTTATAGTTAAAACCACAATTTTGTAGAGATATATCCACTGCATATGCTGTAATTGGTTTAGAGAAATGGTAAATAAAGCATTTTTTTTTGTATTCTAAAACAGAATAGTACTGAGAAGAGTAGTAAGTAATCTCAAAGAAAATGAGTGGAACCAAATACTTAGCTCTGATCATAAGAAAAATTTAATTACCTTCAAATAAATTAGACTTGTGAATAAAATGTACGATTAAATATAAAGTAATTTTTCATCATCAACAAAGCCATAATCAGGATTAAATCTCATTTATTAATCTCATATATTAATTTGTGCAGGCATTTGTATTGTAACTAATGAATTCTAATGATTTCTATTGTAACTAATGAATTGATTGACAATGCTAGCAATCTGTAAGAGTCTTGTAGAAACCCTGATTTTAATATTCAATAAAAACATGGTATACTAAATTGAAACTACATTTAGGTAACCAGTAATTTGCATAACTATTCATCTTACAGTTTTTGTATTCTGAGCAAGAGCAGTAAAGCTTACTAAACAGTTTTTTTTTTTTAATATCAGTAATTTTAATTTTTACTTTGATGAGTTTAATTTTATATTACCAAAAGTGGTATATATGTTTGTGTATATAAATAGGTAGCACATTATGACTGTTTGGGATGAAGATCAACAGAGTAAATCTAGATATCACTTTCTAAATAATTGGGAAATATTTCCCAGTATTTTCCCAAATATTTTCAAAACTGATTTAATATTGTTTGATGTTATTGCAGACAGTGCTATTGTTAATGGTGCTGATGTTAAGTAGTGAGATAAAATTTATTTTATATGTGCTAAATAATATATTCTATCTATGTTGTGCTTATTTATATTTAGTACATTTTTTTTAAATATTAATATCCTTTAGTACTATTTGTAAATATAATGTGTATAAAAATTTTATATTATTAATTTTCCTGAGTTCATAACTTTTACAAACTTTGTGTAAAATTTACACCTAATATATTTTGTTTTGCAAAGGTTGATTTTGATATTGTGTGTACTGTTTGTGTTTTCTTAATATCCGTGGTTGAATGTGCATTCAGTTTGTTCATTATATCTGCAGTAATTGCAGTTTAATTTGTATATTCCTGGTTTTCAGTGTTTAGATGCATTTTTATGCGAGTAGACAAAAATCACATATTATAGCAAAGCACTCACTATGTATAAATTGCAATCCAAGCTTATACAAAGTAAATAGTAACTATGAAAAGAATTATATACGGGAAAACTGGATACATGTACAACCAAAGTACATATATCAGTAGAATCAGTGTTTGTGGATATATCTTAGAAAGGGACTTACATTTAGAGATATTTAACCATACCATGTTAATTATGTTTAAAGCATGTAAAAATTATGAATTTGAAGTTTTATTAAATAATTGGTAAAATTTGTTAAATTATTAACAAAACTTTACAACAACAATTGCACTGAATTGGTACATTTTATTTTATTTATAAACAGGAATATAAACTTTTGTGTAAAATTTACTGGTTTTTGTAGCCAAAAGTTGAGACCAAACTAATGAAACATGATTTGTTATTGAAATTAGTGAAGTTTGAAACACTTAAACATGTTGCACTCTAATAACAATAACACAAAAACTAAATGAGATATCAACAATCCAAGAACATGTGGTTGTAGAGGAGGTTATGCGGAACACAATGCCACCAACCTCATGTCACTAAATATTGTCATTAGCATGTAATTAAAAAAGTTTGGTTATTTTTAGAACAGACTTCATATGTATAAGAGTAAGATTTAATATCTGACATCAAATATGAATGATGTCATGTCTTGTCTATTTTGGTATTTTGAAAACATAGTTATTGGGTTTTATTCTATTAGTAACCATAGAATGTATAGGATATAACCATAATTTTGCTAGTAACAATTTTTATTTACTTACTATAAAACTATACATAATTAATACTATGATTTTCAAAGAATAAAAATAAGTTGATAATTAAACAGTTCAAAAACTTTTCACTAAATACCTCTGAATACCATATATATATATATATGCATATTTATGTATATATATTTATGCATATTTATGTTATATGCGTATTTTTTATGTTATGGTATATTGTGCACTACTTTGTCTTTTATAAATAATAGTAAGCAAGGTAAAGTTTTGTTAAATTCCAACTGTCTGGCACCACACCCATGTTGTATTTATGTATTTTCATCAAAACATTCATTTTTGTTTAGATCCAAATACAGTATAGACCAGTAATGACAGTTAATCTTTACTGTACTCTTATATATAGTGTAAATATGTCAGTGATGTAAAACTTTTAAAGGAAATATTACTTAACGTGTAAAAAAATTATGAGTTGTGGAAATTTATTTCATTAATATAAAAGGATTTTAACATAATTTTGATTTTTTTATTCAGTTACCACTTAAAAAAATTTGTATTCTCTCCTTTTTCATCATTATTATTTTATTATTAATTGTTATATTTTGGATTATAAACTGTGTAATTCTCTTTGCAGACAGCTATCATTTGTTTATCACTTAAAGAGCTAAAATATGGTTTGAGGTCAATTTACTATTACAAATAAATGTTTTTATCAAATCTTAACATAATTATTAAACAAACAAAAAAACACCTGTGAAAATTGATTATGAAATAATCAATTTTTTGAAATTTTTTTTGGCTAAGGTTCTTATAAGCTCAGTTGAGGCTCATAAAATCAACACAAAGTAGTATAATTATTTAAAGGTGTTAGTACTAATTATTTGAGTACATATTTAAAAACACATTAATGAAGAATGCAAAAAAATTAAACTTATCTCATATTGCTATTATTTAAAACTCATCAAGAGGATAATATTGTTTCTGTAAAAAGAAGTCTTTTAATTTAATTTTTCACAAATTGCTAAGAGAATCTTTTAGATTATTAGATAATTGATTAAAAATAGAAACTAAATCATAATAAATTTGTTCTCTTAGGTCGAAGTATTAGTTTGAGTAACATGAAAATAGGTGGTTTTTTTTCATGAAAGTAAATCTTGTTACTTTTTATGAATATATAATTTTTTATTTAAATGTTGCACATTTTTAAATATAAATGCATGGAAATGTCGGGATTTTAAAATTTATTAAAAATCACACCAATCATTTTTTAATGTTATTAAATCACTGAAAAGATAGACTACTGTCAGAAACATGAATGTACATCTGTCTTCCACTGCAGACAGCTCCAAAATAATTTATTAATTAGAATATAATTTATTATTTGCAGCCATCTATTTCAAAAATTAATTTATTTTTATTTTTAATATTTATTTTTTAATCTCAAAATCATGCATGTAAGCATTTATTGAATTATTATAAATCTTTCAAATATTAAATTTCAAAATTGTTATAGTAGCATAGCTTTAAACTTCTTATAAAGTCACTTTCTAGAGTATTATAATTAGAAGAATTTACTCAAGTAAAAGACTAATTAACAATTTAAAAAACTGTGAAAAAGATTTGACTTTTTCTACTAATAAGTAAATTATCTTAGCACTTTTGATACTTTGTAATCATCAGGGAAATCCGACTACCATAAAAAACAATTTTAACATTTTTAGTTGTTACAGTTGTATTAACATCAACAATATTGGCATCTGTTTTATATTGAAAAAAGACACATCTGGTATTAAGATTTAGTTTAACATTAATTTGTTGAGTAAAGGAATATCCCTGACAGTGATCTTGAAAGTTCATGAATTATTTATATTGTTCAGTAAAGTTTAACTTTTTGCATTATTTTTTCAATACATATCAACAGTTTTCCACATTTTGTAAAATTAGATCAAACATTATTTTGGATTTTATTTCATCATAGTCAAATCTTCTTGCTTGAGATATAAATGCATTGTGCACTGATAACATAAATTGTAACAGGTTTTTCTGCTCTGCTGATATCATCATACATCCATCTTCTTCTTATTATTTTTATTTGTGCTGTATTAATTATAACATAGCAGTTTTTTCTCCATCATTTCTATAAAATAATTATTGATTATTTATAGAAAAATAAAGACTATGTATTATGTTATTTTTGCCAAATTTACTACATTTATAAATTTCATATTGTCTGAATGTGTTATAAAAGTTAATGGCTTGTATGAGCTGCGTGTAAGATCTGCTCATTATGTTTTATATCTTTTTATGTGTGGTCAGTTTATTGAGATTAATTGCAGAATTCAATTTTGATGAGTTGTGTGTAGTAATTATTTGTTCTTTGTATTTGTGAGCGATTGCCCAATTATTTATTGCAGTCACTGCTGTCTAATTTGTGCACTTATGGGTTCTTACGCATATCAGTGCTTGTATGTATTCAAAACAAGCCATAAAATAATTATTCAAACAATATAACAGAAATAATGTAATAAACAGCTACAACATAGATTGAATGTAGTATTTGATCGCTTACTAAATTGTTTTTCTAGCTGTTTTCCAAATGGGTATGTATAATAAAATCACTATTTGTAAAACCAGTGGGGGCCATGTGTATTGGCGAATAGTTGTTTTTTTTTATGGAGAATAAGCTGCTAGACTAATGTTATTTGTATGTGATTTTTCATAACAACTTAAAATAAAGATAGTGCATTTTTAATCAATAAAAAGATTTGTCAAAGATATTAAATGTGACTGTTTTTTTTTTCTGTATTGTACGGTCAAAAATTGGTTTTTATTCAATATAATACTTATTACCTTGCTGTTCATTGAAATTAACATTGAATGAATTTGTACTGAGTCATGTTTAATTTGTGATATACATACCATGAGTAGTTTTTGTTATAATCATTGAATAATTTTCAGACTCAGTAATAATTTATATATTTCTTTTACTATGATTCTAAATTGTACAACTGAAGAAAGAAATTCTTTTTATCAAACTGTGGAAGAGCATTACTTATTTTAATGTTTATTTATAAAAATCTTAAATTCCTTAGAATGCAACTATAAATTATTCTTTATTAAATGTAGTGTTCAATATTTTTTTAATCCAAGACCTTGTCTTACCTTACTATTGGAATAATGGGAACTTGTATATTCTTTATTTTTCTTTCTCATTTCTTTGCAGCCAATATCCTTTTATCATATTTTTATTAACTGCATGAAGTAAACATTGTACCCTTAACTGAATGCTGATCAAAATTTTCTGATAGAATATGCTAGTTTCTAATTTTAAGTTATGATTGAATATATTTGTATATAAATAAGTTTTTTCTTAAGATTAACATATCTCCACAAATAGAAATTGTGTGCTACCATAGATTAAAAACTGTGTCATCCATCTTATTTACTGTTCTTTTATTTCTTTGTTTAGTATAACTTATAAAAGTATAAAAATATCATTCTTTTGAAAATCATATTAAATGTTTTGCTGAGTTTTATTAAATAGAAATACTGAAATAATAATGCAATGAACCAAATATCCAGTGTCCCTATATCCTATGCTTTATGTCAAGCTCACACAATAGGGCATTATGCTATGTTGCAATGTACGGTGTTGCAGTTTTATGTTGATCTATAATTAAGCTAAAAATTCTTGATTATTTAATTAAATCTACACTGAGTTATAGAAATGATTTAATGTATTAATAATTATATTCTGGTTGTAACAAAAAATTTAAGAATTAGTTTGATTCTCGGTAGATAATAAATTACATTCCTTTCAACTTGACAGTTCTGGAGCACTTGTAATATCTCAGCGAATAGCATCAGTGAAATCGAAGAATATGAAGCAAGAATAAAATGAAAATAGGTAAATCCCAGTATTAATAAAAGATTCCTGTCAACAAGGTTAGAAAATATTAGGTGTCGTTTCATTGTATGCTGTTAACATTTTTTACTAGATAATGACCATACTAGTTGATGCCATTTAAAATTAGAAAAAAAAGAAAACCCTTAATATGAATTTATAACCTATCTTAAATTAAATTATACCCAATTATAATTTTTTTGCTTGAATACACTCCGAACTACCATAATATTGAACTAATGCTAAAAAGATAAACAAAAAATACAAACTTTAAAACTAATACAGTAGAAATTAATTAACCAAAGTGGCTCAGAGTAATTTACATTAAATAAAGTAATTTACTATACTATTAAAGAAAACTTAAATAATAAAATAAACACTATAGCAGTGTGCAAACAATAAAAAAAAAAACACAGCAAACATAAAGGACAAAAAGTATAACAAAAACCATTTTAAACATTAGTGTATGGCTATGAAAATGAACAGTCTGCATTAATTACCTAAAACAGCTGAACTTTAATATTTTAAAATTTGTTTATTTATTATTGATATAATAATGATTTCTGATTTTTATTTAATTGTTGATTAAATAATTGATTAGTGTTGTTTTTAAGTAAAGTAAGCAATAACTGTTCTTTACAATTCAAAAAAATGAGTATAAAAGAAGATTCTAGCAGGATAATGATGAATCATATTCTATTAGATAGACATGTCTTTTATATCAAGCTTGCTTTGTTTTTTTTTCCTTCTGCAGTGTACTTTTATATATATATATTTCCTGTTTGTATTATTCTTCATTCCCTCTATTTTTTTTATATAAGAAAATAAATGGAAAAATATTTTTAAAAACTTGTAATTAGATGATAATGAAAAGAGCAAAGTTTTGGGTAAATTCATAAAGTTTTTATTATTTAATTACAAAAAGAATTTTTATTAGAGTTTCATCTTTTTCAGAACATAATTATTGTCAGCATAAAAAATTAATCTGATTCATTTGATAGTTTACATCTTCATTTCAGTTTCATTTATTTGACCGAAAGCTAAAAATAGTTCAGCAAAATAATTTTCAATTGAAAACAACTAACATTAACAGATTAAAGCCCTAATGAATTTAAAGTTCACTAAAATTACTTTTTGCTGAAAAAAAAAACTTAATGTTATGTAAAAAAAGATGTAAACCAACTAATCTTGATCCAAATGCTACCAAACTTTAAAACTAATTCAAATTGTGAAACAAAACATAATAATGAGTTTTTTTTTTTTTTTTTAAGATTTGATATAAAAAATACAAGTATTTACTAAAAAAAAAAAAAAAAATGGAACCAAATTATGGGTCTCTGAAAAAAACAAAACCCAACTTTAACCTAGCACTATAGGTCTCTTTAGAAAGACCTTACTGATTCATAATTTTATTTTAGATTGCATTGGTAGTTTTTGGGAATGTGATTAATCTCCAGACGTGACACACTATACTCAGAGAACATATGAGAAATTCCAAAATAGAAAGATTCAATTTTTTTGGGTGTGCTCTATTGAGTATAATTTTTATTTATTTTAAGATAATGAATCTTTATCATTATCTTACCATGTATAAGAAGTTTTAAATCTATACTATTATGTAAAGAAGAAGAAGATTTGTTTTGTTTGGGATAAACAAAAAAAAACTACCCGATCTTTAGCTATTAAATTCTTACCCATGTTTCTTAGCATAACTGAGAACATCTTTGTTGAATATATTTCATATCGAAAAAAAATTATATATATATATATTTGTAGTAGTATAGGTTTGCCGGTCGAAGCACAGACTTTCATGAATTGAATTAATGAACAGTGAATAGGATTTGAACTGAATGGTTCGAAACTATCGATGAATAATATTGCATAATAATAGAATAAAACTTACATTAAATAAAGTAATTATATCTATACTATTATATAAAGAGGAAGAGGGTTTTTGTTGGTTCCGGATAAAAAAAAACTACCCGATCTATCGCTACGTAATTTTTACCCATGTTTCTTGCCATAGCTTGAAGGTTTGTGAATATATTTCATCTTGAAAAATCTCTTTTAAAAAAAAATGTAGTATATATATATATAATGTAGTAGTTGAGATTTGCCGGTTGAAGCACAAACTTTAATGGATTGTGAACTATGAGCATCTTATCCACTGTGTGAGCTGGGTTTGAACTGATTGATTATGAACATCTAAAAACCAATTTCTAGATTTTTTGAGTTTCATTCCGAGTTTTAAGGGTTAAAATTGAATTTTTTTTGAAACCTTGTTATTTTTTTTAAGTTCTCGGTAACAAATGAAGAAATCAGCATGATTTTGGGTGTGTAATCTTATGTCTATAAACCAGTTAATAAATTTTTTTAAATTCGACCTTGAAAAGGAATGAAGAAAGGTAAAAAAATTGTTGAACAGTCTTTGTAAATTTTCCCAACCCCAATTATAGTAAATGAGATGTTTAGTCGATTTTGACTAAAAAATACTTTTCAGATAAATATTTAAAAACCATTTTCGGATTTTTTTTTTTAATTCCAATTTTTTAAGGGGTACGAAGGTATACGGCGCTGTTGCTAACCACCACAGCCACAGCTATCGTTATTGTATGTTGGACTGGCTGCACTTGCTTCCGGTTACATGACTAACAAATATAAAATAAAAAGATTGATCGCTACGGGAAACGAAAGTAATCATATAGCGTGGGCGAAGCTGCGACGGGGAGCTAGTGTAACAATAATACATACTTAAGTTTTAAAAACAATTTACTACATATTTTAATTTATAATAATTGTATGTAATTTATAAAAGTTGGTCTACCGATGATGGAGTAGAAACTATGCAAAAATTGCAACAGATAGACGAGTGTTCTTACCTTTTATTTGAATTTTAGCTGTTGGAGTTAAATAATTGTATTTAAAATAACATATATATTTATATATATATATAAATAATAGTAATAATAAATATTAATTAGACCGATAAACAATATTACTAATTACTATTAGAAGTAAAAATAAAAATACATTTTTTTTCCAGAGAAGTAACCAATATTGGTTTTGACAATCCCAATCTCTTTTGTAAGTATTGCTTATTTGTCTAAACAATGTTTATTATTTCTTCTTCATTTTCATTTATTTTTTTACATACTATTTCCTCAGTATCCACTGATAATGGTTGTTTAACAATCTAAATAGTTTTAAATTTTATGCTATAAATCATTATTTTTTAGAAATCGTTTCTGGGTGATTTATGTGATTTCTAATTTAGAAAACTGTTCAAAATTAGAATCTTCTAAGTACTTTCATATGATATTAAATACCAACAGTTTTCCATGTTTTATAAAATTTTACATAATATAATTTTGATTTTTAATTCATTATAATCAGGTTAACCAATCGTGGTTGTGTAACAACCTTTAATATATATCAATAATTGATATATAACAGTATACCTTTTTAATATAACAGTATGCCCTGATGTAGATAATCCCCACGTCTGGAACACACCACTTATGTTCCAGTTTTCGAGTGGCAAGTGCTGTACATACGTACAATACATATAGCTGGCTAATGGGGTTCCAAGTTTTTTCCTCGGTAATGTGATCTTTTTTTACCTGTCTTCCACCTTCAGGTCACTATGTTGGATTGAATTTTCTTGGCCACCTGCAGATCTTGTACATTGATTCTGAAATGGACTTGTACCATGTTTAGAGCTGGTGATGTGGCGGCCAGGGTCGATGTTATTGCAGGTGTAACTGAGACCCTTTTGTTGACCATCGTTGACCACATACCCCCTACGATGGCAAGCATATAGCGAAGTTGGCCATTTATGTTGGTGCTTGGGAACCTGAAAGCTTTAGTGAGTAGGGGTCTGGAGTCATTGCAGAGTTAGCGCATCACTATATGCCAGTTCCACCGGGATATTAGATCAGACCTCCAAGGTTAGTGGCCCTGGAGTGGGGGTGTACATCGACGGCTACCTTTCCACAGAAAGGAATTTAAAATCAACTTTAATGCAACATCCTGAACAAGTACACATGGCAGAGGATGCACGTAAACACCCTCGTTTAGAAACAGCCGATTCACCGGAAGCGAAGAGGAAGTGGAGTAAAGAGTCTGACAGAATTAGCAAAAAATTTACGAAAAGCTTTGGTTAGCAAAAATGAACTCATACCAAGACATATAGAGATTACGAGATAGAATGGAAACATCCAAAAAGTTAGTCCATTCTTAATGCTTGAGAAATTACAAACTGTGCTGGTGATCATATCAAGGAGATTTGCAAGACTTTAAACAGGTTTGTACATCGAAACTGTAAACGATAGTTAAAGTCAAAAAGTTCAATGTCTGGAGAAGATTGGCGAGTTTGGTGTCTGTACAGCCTCATATTATGCTTAACTCATCGAAACAAGTCATTGTTTACAGTGGTCTTCTTAATTACAGCGAGAAACAAATACCAGAGGAAATGTCAAGTCAAGGAGTGATTTAATGCAACAGGTTAACCATGAAGAGAAATGGTGGGGTTATCCCTTCAACATCACATGTGTTGACCTTCAGTAGAACTAATCTGCCTGAAAAGGTACGTGCTGGCATAAATCATCTAGATGTATGCGCATTCATCCTGCAACCTATGCAATGTTTTATGTGCCAACATTTCAGACACAATGCGGTCAGATGTGCAAGGCAAGAAATCTGTGTGGAATGGAAACTCATGAAGGCGATCCATGTAGAGATCCTCCAGTTTGCATTAACTGAAAAGAACACCATGACTGCCGTTTAAGAAACTGCCATTCAGGAAGTTAAAACGCTGCAAAAGATAATTTGCCCTGAAGCAAGGAAAATTGTTAGCAGTAGAACACCTCGACCAATAACGACTTATGCAGAAGTAGTTACTGCCCCTTTGACATCCAAAGTTAACATGGAGCAGTTGCTTTCTATACTTACACCAAGTCTTGCTATTATGATAGTAAAAATCATTGACACTAAGATTGAATCTAGTCAGTGGAAAAAAAAAACAATTAAAAATTTGAAAACTCATCCACAGATGGACATCATTATGAACTAGGTTCAAATTTTCTGAACGAAAAGAAGTAGCAAAACCCGCAATGATGACATCATCAATCGATGTTGTGCATAATAGATAAGGAGAAATCTGAAAAAGGCAAAAACATCTCTCTTTTGACCAGTCATAAGGTTCGCCTTATGACTGGCACCTTTTCCACACCATGGAGGGTGTGGAAAAGGTGCAGAAAAAATCTGAAATTAGTATGATGGAGGTGCAAGTAACAGTAGAGAAAGCACTGGATATAGACGCTAAAAGCCTCCAAAAGCCCAGGTAATATCTAAGGAGAGGGCAAATACTTCAGCCGCCCCAAATATACCTTTGTAGATTTGTTTGGATTCAATAACAGCCATGCTGACTGCTCCATTTAATTTACTCATATTGTCACCTGATGTCAGCTGCAGAACATTATTGGTATCTGAAAGGGAGGAAGGTACAATGTCCAAGACTTCAGACACATTGTCATCAGAAATAGAAGTCGTAAGGGGTATGGAAAAAAATGTAAGAAAGGATGGCTGAAAGAAAAGCCTAGGGGGTAAACAAATATGATATGTTTAAGAATCAGGATTATTAGTATATTAGTATATTTCAGTACTTGTTTGAGTTTTTAATCAAGAATGAATTAACAGTCTATCGCTTGTTTCATTTTAAGTGTGAAATTCTTATTTTCTTTGAGATGGAAAGGGGCTAATGACCAAAGTAGTCGATGGCCCTAAAACAAAAAAAACAAAAAAAAAATACCATTATGATTAAATGTAATTTAAAATTTCATAAAACAAATCTTATTACATGACTTGCTTTATAAATACATAGAAATATGTTTCCAGAAGATCTTTTCAGATTTATTTTTTAGGTCCTTGATCAATGATTATATATAAGTCCATCAATATCTACAGTTCTTATTAAAAAAAACAAAAAATAAATCCAAAAAATATTTCTTTATTTGGACAATTCTTTTAATTTAAATTTTGGGTACAAATATAACATAATTGAACAGTAACAAATCACAACTCTAAATTATACTGCATGCAATTAATTAAAAATATTCGTAAATAATATTTTATAAGATAATAATTTTCAGTAAGGTTTTATTTTGGACTAATCACATGCTTCCTGAATTAGTTTTTTTAATTATAAAAATTATTTCAGAGCCAATATTTCATTTGAATATCCCACTCACAGAATATGCAGTTGTTTTAAATTATTAAATATGTTTTTTGTTTTTTACACATTTATTATATAGCAACCGTACAGTCACTAGGGAAGTTATATTAATAAGATTTTTCATGTGTTTTTTAAATTATCTCAATTATCCGCACCTAACTACTGTCCTACATTCATTGACAGATTTGTGTATTTGTGCGCTCAGTCTAGGAGAAGGTGCTATCCTAGTTTTTTATAAATTTATTTTTAGTTCTTTTGAAAATATAAGATTTGATGTCAGCCAGTCTTTAATAAGCAAATGTTGTTGTTAGATTATCATATATTTTTCTCTTTATTATTAATAAACATTATTTTTCAGTAATTTTTATAAATTGTGCAAGGATATATTAAAACTGATTATTTAACTCGAAAACATTGTATTTCACAAAGTAGAATTATGAAATTAGTTTAACATTTTTTATATGAATTAATGAAAATAACTAACCTCCATGTAACACAGTAAGTATAACAAGTAAAATTGCCATACTCACTGAAGTGAAAAAATTTCCATCAAATTTCTTAATAATTCATTAAATTTTAATGAATTTATCTAAATTAATTAATACTACAAAAAAGCGGGCCTGTGACCCGACGCGAAAGTGTTACATGGTTTATGTTTCATTACACATGATTTTTTTAAATATTTTTGCAACTGTAACTAAATAAGGTTCATCAATTTAGCGTACTGCCAACAACAAAAGCTTTTACAACGAAAAGCCTCAAAATATTAAACATATTTAGCTGTTTCATGAGTTATGATTTTTTAACACATCTCTAACCCTAGTGTTTTTCTTTTCTTTTGTTTCTCAAAACACAAATATAATTTTAAGTAAATTTTACGAAGAAATGAATCGTTTGAAAAAAAAGTAAATCGTTCGAAGGAATGAATCGTTTAAGAAGTATAAATCGTTCGAACGAATGAATCGTTCTTTCGTTGCGCGCAGTTGCCCAGCTGCTCGGCGCACCATGTGGACCGCTCCATATGCCAACAGAAGCTAAAATAAAAATTTGAGCCCACACATCAAACAAACAAACAAACCCACTTACCATCATTTTTATGGAGTGATTAGCAATAGCTGCATTGTTTTTCAAAAATAAAACATCTTTCCCTCATGTTAATTTAGATCAACTGATGACAATTAACCTTAATAAGAGTGTGGTTATTTATATTTAATTCGGATAATTTAGTGGGAATTAATCATCTGTAATTTCCATAAAGTTAAATTAATAATTAAATTTTCACAAAATTCAAATAAATTGTGAGTAGTAATTTATTGTTTTAGAGAATTAGAGATAGTACCGTATTCGTTTTTAATTCATTATAGTGGATAAACATTAATCCACTTTCATTGTGTTGTTTAGATTTGACTGCATTCGTCAAAAAGTGGAAAAATCTCAATATAAATATCGTAATTACATTTTATTTTATACTTAACTGAATAAATTTAGTGATTCGTTTCATTTAAGAAAGTAGAATAGATTTCATATATGTGAAACTGAGACCAACATGCATTTAGCCCTTACTTTACTTTTTTTTATTTATCTTTTGTTATCTTGCTTATATCATACAAACCAAATAAATAGAGTGAATTTGAGAAAAAAAATTATTTTCATTAATTTTTAAAATATATAATTGAATTTTTTTAAAAATAAAGTTGAATTTTTTTATTTTAAAAGGCTCTAATTTTCATAAAGATTAAAATTGATTAATTTTGATAATTTTATTAACTATCTTGTTAGTTGATTTTTCAATATGTAATATTGAAAAATATAATGCAATTCAAATTTAAGCAAAGAAAAGTTAGAAAAACTTGTACACTTAAGTATTTTATTAACTAATTATTTTAATTATATATATTTTCTTCGATTTCTGTTAAAACTGAAAATAAGGAAGCACTTAAAAAGTTTTTCAAAAAAATTGCTTAAAATCTAAAACTAGATGACCATTTTGGTTGTTAAACAATCATCATTAATATATATGAGTACTTTACAACTAAAAAAAAAAAATAATAATAATAATTGAAAATAATAATAAATAAATAATCAATTAACAATAAAATAATGTTTTTGCCGGCCTCCGTAGCCGAGTGGTAGCGTCTCGGCTTTTCATCCGGAAGGTCCCGGGTTCGAATCCCGGTCAG
>JAAAKQ030079080.1:0-15126 GCA_010016005.3 Zanna intricata | reverse complement strand
GGCCGGCAATATCACTGTTATTAAGACAATTGCAATCAACTCAGTCGATTACAATTAAAATGGGAGGTGCACAACTAGATGATACAACAGTTCTATATCCAACATTTCAATAATGTATGGCTAATCGTTTATGAGTTTTGCGGGATATATATATGTACAGTCGTGCCAAAACCAATCAAAATAGATTCAGGGATAGTCAAAATGGATATTTTTGTTGAAATCTGAAAACCAAAATTTTTCACAATCACAATACCTCTTTACTTTGTACATGAAAGTAATTAATAACAAATATAGATTAAACTGATATATTTAATAGAAATAATTTTTTTCAAGCAACTTTATTTTCAACAAATAAACAATTTAAAATGTTGAAATACAATGTTTCTATTGTAACAATATTAGCTATTGTATATAACAAAAAATCGTAAAAACAGCAAAATTGTAACAACAGCTTACAAGCTGCCAACACTAACAATAACATCTGTCGTCTTCACATTCCAACAGCAGTCCACACCTTCTTTTTTCGATGTGATGAAAAAGTTTGAATAAAATAATATTTAAATAAATATACATAATAATGAATACATATGTAAGAAGTCAGATGAAATATTAATATAACAAAAGGATAATTACAAGTAATTAAAAATAATAAATAAAATATATAACTGATTATGTTAACCTCTGAATAATTCACACATTAAAAACATTTCTGTTTCTCTAACAACAACCAGGTGCATATTAAACAAAAAACAATTATTTTTATTTAATAATCATCATTGTTATCAGTTGATGGGTAAATTCTTATTTATTGTGAATCATGATTGATTGACACTATTTATCATGATAGAAAAAGTTTATCTTTGAAGGCTTACGTCATTTATAATCCAATAGATTGAAAAAAAAAAACTTGATATACCAATATGTGCTTAACAGTGTTATTTTAGCAATTTATTTGAAAACATCTGCAAGAATTATGGTAAATTACACATGAATATAACAAGAAAACAATTTTGGCTGTTTCTAGGAAAAAAAGCAGCTCTTTTATGCAAGTGTAGAACAAACTTTGTAATTATCTGTATACCTGCTTTACTATAAAATACAATTTGCATATCACTTCAGTAAAAACATGGAATGTTGAAATTCTACCAACAGAAGAAGCAAAGGAGAAACTCTTATATAAATAATTTATCTAAATTCCCGAAGGTTTTTTTAAATAATTGTACTTCATAACAATAAAGCCTATACAAGAACACATTTTAATACAGTATAAAACTAAATATTTTCCATTAAACGATTTGAAAAATAACTCCTCCATGACAAGATTTTTTTCTCATTGACACAGATTAGTATTACAAACAAAACAGTTGTAAGCAGACATGTAACAAAAGCGGTGTATCCATTCTCAAAATCAACAAACATTCTACGCCAAATGATACTGTTTAAAAGAAGGAATGAACCAGACAGTCTAAAGTTCTTATGCACAATATATTTACTTTTGTTGATTATTTATTAAAATTATCAAAATATATAAATGAAACTATTTTAATTTTATATATCTCAAATTAAATTCCAGTATTATCACCTAATGCCTTTTTGTTATCCAATGATTTTTCAAACAACATTAGGGACTTATGAACTCGCACATATCATTAGCACTAATGTCCATATTAAAATACTTGATAATGTTTTTTTGTTTTAAAGTCATGGCTGTCAAATATTTCATTTTAATTTTTTCTCGGTAGGAAATGTAATGCAACATTAAACTTTTTTTAATTTTTTATGATAAAAAAAAATTGGTATATTTTTATGTTATTTGACTTAAAATTTATTTAAAGAAATCGTTTCCAAAACTCATGCAAAACTCCAATTATTTTACTCAAAAGACATTAATTTTTTAAATTTGTTGAAAGTAACATTGTTAAATTGCCAATTAACAAATAAAGCTTTCTAACAAATTTTTCTCTAAAAATATTGTAGAAAATTTAACGTGAGAAAACTCTCTTTTATCTGTTTAGCCTCCGGAACTACTATTAAGGTATTACTTCAATTCAGTTAAAAAAAAAACAAGAAAGTACAGTTTTGTTTGGATTTTGTGTATTTTTTGAAGTTTTTGGTTCAGTCGATTGCAGTCAAAAGAGGAGAAGCACAACTAGATGTTTCCTACATCCCTTTCTTTATCTGTTTAGCCTCTGGAACTACCGCTTAAGGTATTACTTCAGAGGATGAATGAGGATGAAGTGTATGAATGTGAATGAAGTATAGTCTTGTACACAATCTCAGGTCGACTACTCCTGAGAAGTGTAGTTAATTGAAACCCAACCACCAAAGAACACTGGTATCCATGTTCTAGTATTCAAATCCGTATAAAATTTTTTATCTTTACTAGGACTTGAACCTACCTAATGTGAGAAAACTAATGTAAATAAAGTCAACAAAAAACAAACACCAATTTGATTTGAAGTAAAAGCAAAAAAAAAGTAATAAATGTAGACTCTTGGATATTTGAATTATTATTTTTTGGTTAATATTTGTGGGTTAATTTTTCTTTCAACTGTACTTTAACAATGACTCAATTAATTACTAAGGGTGGATTTTGCAGTTAAGGTTTTTACATATAGATTTTTCAATGGAAATGCTAAAACTCCAGCTGCTGAATACCAATGTACGTATCCTGGATGCAGAGCCCAGTTATCTTCAAAGTACTAATCTAATCTCAAGATGGACCTGAATGTAAATACGAAGTTAAAAATATTCTTCAAACAGTCGATGTATCACAAGTCCAAAGAATATCTATGAAAATTATTATTCCGAAAACTCATGTTTGGTGAAAATTACATTTTCCTGAATCATACAGGGATTGGAAAAAAAAACTAGATGGTTTTGAAATGAGTATAACAGATCAGAAATATGACATAAGAAAAAATTTTATTAATAGATTTAAAACATCGTTTCTTGCCATTATTAATTATACCACCTAAATTCTAAAGTTTATTTTGTTTTAAAAATTATGTCTGATAAGTTATGACCCCCATTCCACATACATTCCTGTAAGTTTTCCACTGCCTTCACTATCATATCCGGTGAGTATTGCCACTATTTCATTGCGAATAACTTCGGTTCTTTAGTTGTTTGAAACCTTCTGATTCAAATACCCCAAAAAAAATAATCACACGCTAACAGATGTGGGGAGCGTGCAGTCTATGAAAGGTCACACCATTTCTTGAAATGACACATCCTGGAAACATCTGTTGTAACAGATTGATTGACATTCTTGTTGCATGAACATTAGCTCCATCCTGTTGATACCATACATTTGCAGTATTAATTTCAAGATGACATATCTCTAATGGAAGGAAAATATTCAACATTTCCACAAAACAAACTGAAGTACTCAAAACGATTCAACCATTCTCTTCATAAAAAAATAAGGACCAATATCACTCCGAATTTAGCAACTGAGCACCAAACTGTTATACTTTCACAATGAAGTGGCCTCTCATGACAATTACAAGGATTTTCTACCATCTAATACCAGAAATTTTGTCTGTTCACGCTGCCAAAAAGGTGAAAGTGAGCCTCATCTGATGATGATTTGTTGTCAGTGAGAATGTTCATAACTAAATCGACACAGTATTTGCAGTACTGAATATCATGATCGCTTAAATCTTGAATGCTACGATTTTATATGGATGAAAGTAAAGATCCACGTGCAGCATCCTATGAAAAATCAGATTTATGAAGAATTAGACCTATGATTCTGAAGTCGAGAGTTCTAAGGTTCAAATCCTATTAAAGACAGTTACTTTTATACGGATTTGAATACTATAGATTGTGGATACTGGTGTTCTTGGTGGTTGGTTTTCAGTTAACGACACATCTCAGGAACAGTTAATCTAAGACTACACTTGATTTACATTCATACATTTCATTCTTTTAAGTAATACCTAATGGTGGTTTCAGAGACCAAATAGAAAAAGGAAAGAAAAGATCCTACAAACACTCTGATCTGATATACTCGTAAAACGGTGTGTTCTGTGGCAGGGAAGCATGAAACTCCTGATTACTGACCAATGTAAAACTTCGATATGGAGTACCAATCATACAGGCCTGTGGGGTACCTTTTTAAAGATGAAGCAGTTTCTCTAAAATTATTAACCCTACGAATTACTGAATTGTGACTGGGAATACTACTATGCCTACCAGCTCCAAACTTTGTACGAAACAACTACTGGGTTTTGACAACAAAATAACCTGAATTAAAATATGCCTCTATAACAAATGCACAATATTACTCATTCCAGGAATCCACTGCTACTGAAATCGCATTTGAGCAAGGTGTACAATATAATTGGTCTGATTCTCCCCACTCAAATAGGCGAGCTGTACAGTCTGTTTTAAAACTATTCAGTTTTTCAGCCGACCGCTGTATAATTTCTTGTGCTTAAAGTGCATCAGTAAAAAGATAATGTTGCACATCACCAAATTTTTGAATGAATTAATTTCAATCATTGTATACTTTTATGACTATTGTTTACTGATAACGTTACTTTTATTAGTTATAATATTAACAACACCTGAAATACAATTTTTTGTAGATTTTCAGTAAATCTATTATTTGGCATTTGACCCTTTCATATTTTAAAATCATCTTACAGGGCAAAGTTATCTAGAATTTTTACAAATTATTTTTTCTCTAATAGGAAATTCCCACTATCAAAACAAATCGACATGTATGTTCAACACGATGGAAATCCTCCAAATTCTAATCATCATGTAACAGAATTTTTAATGAATATTTTTCTGGAAAATGGATTGGTTATGCAAGAGTTGTTAATTATCCACCACAAAAGCTTCTTAACCTTATTCTATTAAAGATTATTGCAGATGGGACTGGATGAAAAGTAAACTTTACAGATGAATAGTTTGCTCTAATGTTTAATATTAACACCTTCATAGAAACATGTGAATATATTTTGAGCCTAGCAACAAAATGTCAGAAACAAGTAAAGAAATACATCATCACTTTTAACGATGGAATTTCTGAATATTCATTAGAAACTTATAAAGTTTGATTTATTTTATTTTCAACACTATCTTCAAGGTAAATAGGTAAATTTTTATTACATAGAATTTTGATTTTTTGATGGATTATTATGAATAATGTAAAATTTTCAGCCATGTTTTGCTTTTAATTCTCGACAAAGTCAAGTTTTTTAAATTAGCAATTTAAATTTAGCAAACTTACTTTACAACAAATTAAAAACTGGTTTTTTCCCCTCAATTTTTTTATTTTTACATGACATTTATTAAAAAAAATAAGAAGCCCAGTAGTCGCCCAATGGAAGACGGAAGAGGCCTACACTTTCCCCTGTGTGTCCTTTTCAGGATCAAAGGGTTTTTTAGGTTTACAATCTTCAAATTATTTACAACTGGTCTTAAGCAAATGCAGGCTAAGAAGAAATAATAATTAGTATACCCACTACTACAAATCAGACTGGACCAGCCTGAACCCGGCTGAGGCAAGATAATGAAGATGGCGAGAGTGAAGACGTTTCATAACCCATGATTTATCAACCATTCTTCCATTCTTTCCAACAACTTTACAATTTAGTTAACTGCCAGCATATGTGACTGCCTCTGACGAGGGGGAGTGCAATGCATCTCTAAAAACTAGAGCCCCGGCATTCCTGCTAGGCCAAAAAGCGCTAGCACCAACAGGCCTTCAGTGGATGGGCTGAAGTGGAATAGCCAGGAGAAGAAAGCATATATGCAGTCGCATATATGCTGACCTTGGGAGACTAGTTAGTTTCCCAAGGTCAGCCCAAGTAACAATTTCAACCTGGTCTCAAAAGATCGAAATTTAATTCACAACTCTGTCCACAAATAAAAAAACTATTGTATAACCACCAATTTAACAAATACTCATCCAAAAATAATAATGACAGAACAGCAAGGAAATTTTGTCCAAGCTCTGACATTAGAAAGGAGATACACAAACCTTCTTCTGCTATGCTTGCGTTCCATTAAAAAAATATATTAGTGATTCAGTTCTGGATTTAAAAAAGTTTTTAAAACTATTTTTTGAAGTAAATTTCGGCCAAAAAAAGAAACAAAATATACATTTTTTTTATTAAAATTTGTGTAAGAAAGAATTTCGTGCTAAGCAATAATCACGTTGAAATTTTTTAGCAGTCTTGCTTTGAAACAAAGAATTTCTGAAACTGTTAACATGACTGTTTGTTCTTATTTTTTAGTTGTAGAACCACATACTGAAATAGTGTGCTTTTCTTCCAAATAAGACACTATATATATAAAAAATAAAAAGATGGAAAGTATCCAAAACAGTTTTATATCAGGTTTTTTTCTGAAACAGGAGGTGTTTCAGAAATTTACTAGCTCCAAGGTGAGCTGGTTTGTTAATGTACAAAAGTATATTTAGCTGTTGTCCATAAGTATGTAAACAATATTTAGCTCTTCAAGCAAAGTAACAAGATATCAGTTCTCTCCTAATTTTTAAATGGTATGCGTGGGATAGAATGTTTGTTTTCATAAGAATGGCTACAATATTCTCAAGTGTAATGTACTTTTCTGTAGCTTACACTGTTTGCATATTTACTAACTGCCTACTAAACATACTAATGGCAGATGGAGGTACAGCTTAATTTCACATTTAGAGTATGAATCATAATCATCAGTTATTGACAAATTTTGCAACTTTATTTGTTGTATTATTGACTGTTCATCAGTCTTATTTGAATTTCTTAAACCACATACAAAAAATTATTATCTTTTGTTAACCTAACCCCAATCACAGTACGGTAAATGTCATAAGAAATAATCTGCAGTAAATCCTGTGTCTGTAACACAATTTTGACAGAAATTACATATGATGATTTTATTTTTTTAAATATACTCTATATCATTCATTAAACCTGTAAGTCATAATTAATTTTATTTTACTTATGTTCAGTGTCATTAATATAATTCTATTTTATTTATAGGAGTTGTGTTTTAGCATTTAATGCCACAAAGATTATATATCTAATTACTACTGAAATAAAAACTACATTAAGATAAATGTCTGAAACAATAATTATCTTAATCAGAAATAACAACCAAATAATAAATTAGGCTTCTAATAAACAAACAATTTAATAGAAAAATTTAAATATTATGCAAGCCAATAGGATTTTTTTTTACAGATTTTCTCCTTTTTCATGATTCATTTCTGCTGTACAAGTAATACTTTTTAAATAAACATAATCAAATTATAAAACAAAAGATATATACTTTTTACTTCCTTGCACAAAATATTTGATTTTCAGACTTCAACAGAAATATCAGTTTTGAACATCCCTGAATCCATTTTGACTACTTTCGGCATGATATTTGTACATACATATGTCTGTATCTAACATAACTCAAAAATATTTAGCCATAGGATGTTGAAATTTTGGATTTAGGACTGGTGTAACATCTAGATGTGCACCGCCTCTTTTGATTGCAATCGACTGAACAAAAAGTGTCCAAAATCCAAATTTTTTTGGATTTTGAGCTTTTTCTTAATTATAGTAATAAGCCTTCATTGAGAGCTGTTCAATGATATATCATAAATGGTACTTACTTTCATTGGTTCCAGTGTTATAGCAAATAAAATTTTAATTAATAAAATATTTAGTTCTTACAAGTTAAGGAACATCAGTTCGATTCAGTTCATTTCCTTTTTTCATTTTTTTACCATTTTAAATTTGTTTTTTTAACTCTTTTTTAAATTTAAATACATTAATTTATTAATACTTATTAACCTGTGATTGTAAAAAAAGTTTTTTAAAATAAATATTAATTCAATGATAACAATTAAAAAAAAAAAAAACAAGATCAGAAGTTATTAGTGAAATAAAATTTTATGACCTTTTAAAAATGTGTATATGTAATTAGAGTTGGTGAAACATCTAATTATTTAATATTAATTGATAATTATAATTTAGAATGGTGTTATTTTTGTAGAAGGAAGTCATGCAGTGTACGCATCAGATATTTTTTACCAGTAACTACTGAACTTCAAGTTATCATTTTTCATCAAAACATATCAGTTAACATCAAACTATAATAAATTGAACAATGTGATTGTTATCAGCTCATGTCTGTTTTCATTGTGTTTTATTTACTGCCAGAGATGACATATATTTGCACAACAATTATTTTAAATATTTTCTCTTAGTCTATGTAGAGAAGAAAATTCTTATAAATTTAATTCTTTAACCTAATTTTCAATAAGAAGTCATAACATGACAAAGCAAGGGTTAACATGATTTGAATATAGTTTGTATGTAATCTTTTGTTATTAATTTTTTATCACAATCTTTATTATTAATAGTAATAATTCAAATATTGCATGATAAAGCATTTATATTTACAATTTTTAACCCTTAAATTGACATAATAGAATAAAGTTCAATTTTAACTTTTATACTTAACTTTCAATAATGATATATATATATATATTTATATAGAAAATTACAACTTTTATTTTGAAAAATAATATTTCTACTATAACAGATTCCTTCCTAGAAAAATTATGCAATAGCTGAGCAAAGTGAGCAGTAAAAATGCTACTAAAGATTTACATATTTATTTATATGCCAAATATTAATTTAAAAAAATTAATTTATTAATTAATTTACAAAGTAATATGTAATTCTTTTAATTAGTTTACAAATTAAAAGATTATTACACCATTAATTTATGTCACTGAAATATAAAAATACTCACAAACTTATCTTAGAAGTAACTTATTAATTTTGGTAAATTTTCAATAATTATTCTTAAAACAAGTATATAAATCATAATAGTATGGAAATTATCAATAATTTAATGTTTCCAAATTAATAATAAAATAGGGGGTGGGAGGTTTAAAGGCTGGTAAAAGACACTAGGGGGAGGTGATGTCGAATAAATAAAAATGTCAATAATGTAAATAAAGATGTCAGAAAAATAACAATCATATAAGTATATGTTATACTAAAACCTTTTTTTTTCTTTCAGCACCCCACACAGCAGCTGGGACCACTGTTAGGCATATCATCACCCGCTGCAAAGTGCCGCTGCAAAGTTCGGGCAGCAGAGTAAACCTACTACCCTCCAGCTTGAGCCCGGAACTGGACCCCTCTATCAGGGTTCTACCTGATCTCAACGAGACCCACTAATTCCCTGCTTCTGGGGTGCCGAAGAGCCACTCCTTCGGAGAGCTGCCCTTCCCGGCCCTACACCTATCCCTACTGAGGGCCAAGTATGCATTTCTCACACCCAGCCCTCCCCCACCTTGTGTCCAACCCTCACATACTTCGAGAGGCCCAATGTGTCATCAGAAGTACCCTGATCCAGGACATTCATGCGTGTGTTCCGGACCCAGGCATCCTCAACAATTGGGCTACCTCCCTGGCCCTACACGTCACTACATTTCATCCCAGTGTCAATACTAACTTATACTAACTATATTTAACTTGCATTAACATATATAATAATTTATATTGTTTGTATATGTTAAAATAAAAATTTTTAATACGAAAAAGAGATTACCTCAGTGTTATGAAACAATACGAATTCACTTCAGTTTTTTCTACATTTCAAAAACATGTTTAAACAAAGTATTCTATATTAACAGCCAGTCACAATTATATACAATTTTGCATAAGATAACACCAATTTTTAAAGAAAACAAAAATAGGCTATTGACATTCAATAATCTTTTTTTTTGTTTTCAGTGAATTTATATAATATTACGTATGAATAATATTAAAACTGTTTTGATTTCACAACTATCACAAAAACATGCATGTATTTGCAACTTTCATCTAATATAAAAATAAACTATATAAATAAAGTCAGGTCACAATATAATTAAATATTATTTCACGTTAATAACATTAAGTGTTTAACTTTACAAATAGGGAAAAGGAAGTAAGTACTTTAGAATTTGCCTGAAAGAATTAATTAGAAAACACTATGGAAAAACCTTTGATCAATCTATAATCATAAGTCAACAATTATAAAATGTACATGGGACTATTAAAATTAAAAAAAAAAAAAAATGTAAAATGAAATAATTGTGATGTAACTACATGCAAATAATAAACTGGTATAAAGTAAAGATTTTCAAGGTACTAACTAAATCTTAATTGAGTAAATAATTCATTTTTTAATATTATAAATCTGTCTCGGCCTTTGATCTGAAGGTCCTGGGTTTGAATCCAGTCAGGCATGGCATGCCTGAAGCAATCATGATCACTCCTGAAGAAAGATGGATGCTAATCTTCCACCTCATCCTCTGAAGCAATACCTAATGGTGGTCCCAAATATTTAAAATAAACAAATAAAATAAAAATATGGCCTGAATAAAAGAGAGTAATAACTTCTTCAATAAAATTAAAACACTTCAAAATTAATTATTGTTAAAAATAAAATTAAAACAACTTGCTTTCAGAATAATGTCTATCTTATCTTATGCTTCTAATCCAAGATCTTTACAGAGAAATAAAATGAATCTGAAACTGGTAGAGCTGAACGATACACTTTTTATTAAATAATATGGTTGATGTGTGATGCGATTGTTCACTTAATATGATTTCCCCCCCCCAAATTTAGTATTTGTAAAACTTATATTGTCCAAGCATGTTGACAATGCAGTTTCCATATGGTGTGTGTAAAATTTGAACATAAAAGTTAAATATTTTTCTATGTGCAATCCATTTTTATACTGTGATGTACAAAGATTCTGATTTTATATATCATTTTTTTTCTTTTTAGCCTACAGAACCACTATAAGGTATTACTTTTGAGGAAAAACGAGGATGATATGTATGAATGTAAATGAATTGTAGTCTTGTACATTCCCAGGTCGACCTTTCTTGAAATGTTTGGTTAATTGAAACCCAATCCCCAAATAACACTGGTATCCATGATCTAGTATTCAAGTCCTATAAAAGTAGGATTTGAACCTTAGAACTCTCAACTTCAAGAAAGAGAATGATTTTGTATCATGAATTGTTTGATTCTGTTTTTACATGCATATATGTTCTGAAGATGAATATGCATCCAGTCTATCCGATGCATTTTTAGTTCCACCACTTAATCTGTGTACTCTAGGCTAGCTGTGTTTGTCAATTAGTAAATTATTTAATTATTTTGAAAGCAACAACAGACTGATGCCCAACAATCCAACTGATATAGGGTAATACTGTCATGAAAGCATTCCTAACAATATCTACCTAATATAAGAATATCTGAAAATATATTAATATTTCTTAACATGCACTAGCATCATATTTACTTTCTTCATTGGTTGTGATGAGCATCCATATATTTTTTAAAAGAGTTTGTTTATTGTTTTTATTTTGGCCAGAGTATATCTCCCACAACTGACACACCTATTCACAATAGTCTTTACTTCATACAGCACAATTAAAGTTAATACAGCAAATGTATTTATTGTAGATTATCCTAACCTTATCAGCAAAAAATTAAAATGAAGAAAATAACAAAATATCAATATAATTATTTTAACGTGACAGATTATTTTCACAAATAGACAAAATGTTGTATAAAATAAAATAAAAAATTAGAAACTGTTAAGGACAACATGGTATACACGATGTACATCAAAGGGACATCACTCTTAGGGACATATATACGATATATCAACTAACATTTACACAAAACCATAGATTTTTCACTAGATTGATATGTCACTTTCTAAATTGTAATTAAAATAAACAAAATACAAATTGATGAATAGAATAACCCATTAATATACAAATTAAACTAGTAATGACAATAAATACTACATCAGGCAGATGGATAGCCATTCACCCTCTCATAATACATACACTAGTTTTATACATAATTATTTTAACCCTTGGAAATCATTTCATAGAAATGTACAACACACAAAAAAAATCATCTTTATATACTTGAACATGAAAAATGCAAGTGCATTAAAACTGAATACAGCAACATATTAAACAAACCTAAAAAAAACCCAATAACATAAAACATGTATACTGTTTAATTATGCAGTAAAAGCATTTTTTAAACATTTTGTAGGCTTTTAGTAACAGTGCCACCTGCATCTCTATTGATAAAGCAATCACACATTATTTTTGAACTGATTTTTAACTGAAGCATAATCAATGTATTTTAAAAGCAAGTTGTTTAATTTTATTAATAGTTTTAACTAAACTAAAACAAGTAAATCATTGAATAAATAAATATATAAACGTAAATAATGAGATCCACACAATAATTACTCATTTTAGACAGAAAATGTAATTACAAATAGGCATAAAGTCATTTCTAAAAAATTTTAACAAAAATGGAATAAAACATTTAACGAAAACAGTACATTAAATTACATTATAGTGAAAAATACAAAAAAAATCTCATTAAAAATAATAGCAAAATGTGAAATAAATAAAAAATTATTAAATTTATTTCTGGTACTTTTATATTTTGTCTTGGTAGATGCAAAAATCGTTTATTATTTACTACTACCATAAATATAAACAAAACAAGATAATCAATAATTCTAGACATAAAATATTACGCGTAGAAAGGGAGCTTGCAGCGTTTATTTACTTACGGAAAAAAATTATAATATAAAGTATAAACTCACAAATACAATCAAAAGGATCCATATGAATAAATACAAATATTAAGGCAAAACAGTAAAACTTACGTGATCGCTCTCAGTTTCAGGTGCCTTGTCAGATTCTTCACCAGTTTCTGGTTTTCGTTTCCTTATTTCTGACATGTTTGATAACAAAGCAAACCGCAAACTGGAAATACTTTAATAAAAATTCTTTCACCAATAAACGGTACGTAACACGGACACCTTAAACCGATTTTTCATTGCCGTAACTGTTTAACATCACTGTAAGATAAACAAGACTGAACAAGACAACCATATCTGTTTTATCATTATTCAAGATTGCAACATTCGAATTTAAAAATATGTAACAGGACCGTGTTTTGGTAAAATTATTTGGTTTTTAAAAAGTAGTTTTAGATCATTTTTGTCTCATTTTTGCTTATATTTTAATTATGAAGCATTAGAATTTTGTTGTTCAACAATATAAAGCCCACATAAGAAGTTATTTTTGAAGGCGTTTCCCATAGTTAATACATGACAAATGAACTTCAAACAGTGTTCCGCAACTGTTTATACCGCGTATATTTTGAACTGCGAGTTTATGAAACATTTTAATTTCAAGAGACTGTTCAGCAGTTGCTATTATGCAGGATTTAAAATACTTTATAATAAAGCAAAGGGAGACGGATAATTGAAAATGTAGGACTGTTAAAAAGTATTTAATAATTTTCAGCAGTTACCTTTAATTGTGCAATCTTTCTATACCATTAAAAATTATTGTTAGTTAAATAAATCATTCATTTTTTCTTAAACTGTATCATCAATGTTTTTGTTATTAGCCAATAAAAAATGCTGAAGGCATGTAGTAAACTACACCCAGCATTTTTAACTTCAGTAATGAACAAGAACTGATTCAATAAACTGATGTAATGAGAACTGATATTCATGGGGCTTTAGTAAATGACATTTTACTTTAATTCATACCCTTAAAGAAAGAGACAGTGGTCTATGAAATATTTTAGGTGTTGTGAAACCATCAGGTTTTTTTCAGAATATCCAGATCTCCATCTTATTCAAGACCCAAAAAAAAGAAAAGATTATTATTATTTCAGTAGGTTCTTGGTTCAAATCTCAGTCAGGCTTGGCATTTTTTACTTACTACAAAAAATTCAATCATCAGCATCTGAAATTGGTGCTTGCTTAAAAAAGAACAAATAAATATAGAATGTAATTTTACAATGTGATAAAGGTCTTATCTCTTTTTATAAACTTCACTATACATCAACAATCTATACATCACTAACAAAGTGTTAGTAGTATGAATGTTAGTAGGTTTATGTGTGGAACAAATGATTTACAATTTCATAATGGTATTTTTAAAAATTAAATTTTTATTTTTATAAATTGAGTTGAAGTGGATAATCTGCTCTTTAGATTCTTAACTTAATCTATCAATGAAAGCAAAGAGTTAATTTCAATACTTAAAATTGAAATTAAATAATAAATTAAATCCTTGAGTGTTTGAGATGTATAGATGGGTACACTGACTGATATTTCTTAACAGTTACAAAATTGTATTAAAATAAAACAAAATTTATTCTAACATCAAATTTGCCAAGTGATATTAAGATTTATTACACTTTACTTACTACTTATAGATTTAATTTAGTTCATAAAAATAATAAAATTATGTTCAAAAGTAGAAATATTATTATAGTAGTAAATACCTATATGTAATTTACATAATCAACAATTACTTTCACCCTATGCAGCATAACAGGACTAATAAGGTGCCATTTAAATCTTATTTCAATGAGATGTATTTTATTAAAGTTCAATAATTAATACTAATAAAATTTAAAATATTTACGACTAATTTTCTAAATACTTGGAAATTTGCAAACAAAAAAGATATAACAAACAGGATTTTACACCAAATCTTTCAGATAATCCCTCCATCAGTGACCGGTGCTGCTGTTTTCTCATTAGTGTCTGTCATTTATCAGATTTTTAAAATTATGATTATGTTTTGACATATATTAAGAATCTAGATGAAAATTGTATTGTGATTTGAATTGTGCCCCAATCATTCATTTAGTGTAATGTTGTGAGTTGTAGATGTTTATATACTTCATAGGGTGTTCATGAATGTTTAGAAGTATTATATGAGTACATGTCATAAAGAGCAAACTTTAAAAAATAATTAATTGTAAACACATAAAGCCTTTCAAGCATCATAAAGTCAAAATTTTCTAACTACTTCATAGACACAAATATAAAACTGATCACAACCTCTGTATTTTGTATGTAAACAGAAATAAGACTATTAACACACTTTAATCTTATGAACTACGTTCAAATCCTAGTAAAGATAAGAATATTTTAGGCGGATTTGAATACTATATTGTGGATACCGGTGTTCTTTGGTAGTTGGGTTTCAATTAACCACACTTCTCAGGAGTGGTCGACCTGAGATTGTA
>JAAAKQ030079036.1:0-15128 GCA_010016005.3 Zanna intricata | reverse complement strand
TTAACCACACTTCTCAGGAGTGGTCGACCTGAGATTGTACAAGACACTTCATTCACATTCATACATATCATCCTCATTCATCCTCTGAAGTAATACCTTACGGTAGTTCCGGAGGCCAAACAGAAAAAGAGAAGAAAAGATATATATGTATAAATAGTTGTGTCGACTACGAAAAGAATTAATTATTTTGCGGTAGGTCATTAATAAACAATAAAAAAGCAAGGGGCTAAGAACACTTCTCTATGGCATTCCGTGTTCTACATCTCAAGTGCGGACCTATCTTTTACGTTGTATTCTTATCAAAATATGAAGTTTCAAACACATGTTTACGGTTGGTAAGGTGTGACTAACCGATTGTAAGCAGCTCCTCTGGTACCATACTTATTACATTTACCATAGGTCGCAAATTTTTACTTATAAGCAAAAATTATCTTTTGCTTACTTAGGTCGCAAAAAATTGAAAATTAAATCTTTTTTTATCACCAGAATATAAAATATTTTCCAAAGACTGAGAAGTTGCGATTTCAGTAGACAATTTTTTTCCCAGTATGCATGCTGCTGAAATTTTGTCAATAAGATATATTTTTCAAGGAAAGTTAAAAGTCTATTTTTCATAATTTTTTTCCAAATATTTAAGAAAATACGGACAATAACGATATTGGGCTGTCGTTTTGAAAATTAAGAGCCGGAATATTAATAAATAAATAATAGATTACTCAAATGTAAAATTAAATTTTAAACAAAAAATTACAGTATTTTTTAACATTATTAACCTGTAATGAATAATAAATAATAATAATTTTCTTAATGCAAGAAAAGTCAAAGAAAATAGTTTTTTTTTATATTAATACTTACGCATTAAGATAGAAAAGGATCATCTTTCATATTGTAATAATTATTTATAAAATTTTGATTTTCAGTGAAATGAATTACAGAACAATTTAATAAAATAATTTAACAAAATAAAATGTACACCAAGTTTACATAAATGATTTAATCAATATTTTGTTATAATGTAACTGAGGATATTTCACTGACTGTAGTTATTAACAAAAAATATATGTGAAATAAACTAATAAAATTGATAAGGTTTATTCTCTTTTGCCATTCTTAACCATCGGGTGACATTTATCAAAATGTCATGGCTGTACATCAGATGTATTATATATTCATAAACAAATAGAAAATTAAGCTACACCTTATGGTATTAACTTGAAAATTCTATTATTTCAAATTTTCTTTAAAAATACGCACGCGCGCGCGCGCGCGTATATAAATTCGTTTGATTTTATATTTCGTGTAGTTTTCTTGGTTAATTTCTATTCAATTGTTTCAATCTTCATATTACTACAATTTTCTGATCATACCTCTGATTTGCTGTAACAATCAGTTCCTCCTGAGGGGAAAAGAATTTTACCTTTCACAAACAGTATGTGTAAAGAAAATAAAGTAAAATTGGTAAGTAAGCTCCATTATTCTTTGCTTAATACGCCTCATTAGTAACATTTTGAATAGTATATTTGAATAATAATTGATGTAATAACATTAACGGGAATCAGTCAGCTTTATTATTGATCGTATAAATATATATATATAAATAAAGTAATGTGGATAGTCTTGCTTACTGTTTTTGTGTGGTCATCTATACCGATCAGAGAGACTAAAATCGATTCAATGTTAGGATTTACAAGAGCAGGTTTTTGATTCGTTCTAACGAAATTTAAAGTAAAGTATAGTAATATAATGAAATAAGTAGCCTTGGAAATAAAAATGAGAGAACAATTAATTATTTTATGAAATATTATTATATTTATGAATATTTTATTTAGAATATTTTATGAATGTATTGCAGCGCACTTTTTTTAGTGGTATTTTAAAATTTTAATAGAGTTTGTATCATGAGATGGAGTGGATTATTTGGTATGTTTTTTTGCTACATCATGGGTTATGTGGAAAACTTTTATTGATTTCAAATGTGACTTCTGAAACTTGAGTCTTTTAACGATTAATTTTGTCACTCTCTTCGTAGAATAACATCATCTCTTCTTAATTAAGTACCTTGTTCAGTATTTGGCAATGAATGACATTTTCCTTATTAAATTTTTTTGTGGGGTGGAAGGAAAATATCGACTTTCATTGAGTTAAATTAGTAGCTGGAGGAGGTCGTAAAAGTTTGTTGCTTTACAGTTACAAAAAAGTCTCCTATTGTATTGTGTTAACTCTTTCAGTTATTCCTCATTTAAACTTACTCTAGTCTCTAGAACTTATTGTATCTTATATTAGCTAGAAAAGGCTTCTGATTATGAATAGAGTCTTTTTGGGTTTATACATCTACTTTTATTTTGAATAAATTGTTCCTTGTAATATCAGAAGGTGCACTTTTTTAACGGGTTTAAATTTACACTTCCAATTGCATATTACAGTGTATTATTCAAAATTCTTGTTTTACGTGATTTGATTCATGTCAAACAGCTGTACTACCTATGTAACAGCGCAGAAAGTGCTAGGTCAGTCTAATATAAACCGAAATTTTATTTTTAACATTTATTAATACAGAGTAAAGATACAAAACATATTTATTGCTTTTCTGCGTATGCTTCCTAAGTTTTACATTTTTCCCAACGTGTGAGGAGCTTGTGGATCCCTTCTTTATAATATCTTTTGAAAACGTATCACGAGCCCCTGCATACTAACTTTTCTTGTTGTCGCTCCGGAATCGATGTGTTTTTAGTTTCTCCTACATAGCCCAAGCAGAAAGAAATCGCAGAGGATAAACTTGGACTTTGCGGAATAACAATAACGTTTCCCAGTAAATTTTGTTCAATTTATCCTGAGTACTACTAACGGCTGTGTGCGGCCTTTCTTTGACGTGAAGTAGAACCATATCTCTGCTTGATTGATGGAGCTCTTGTTTCTTCTAGGTAGCTTTCACTTGTCCATGAGATGGTAATAGAACGCATCTTTCACAGTGCGGCGTCTATGAAGAAAACCGTCAACTTAAAAGATGGTTGCGAGAACTTTTCCAGCTATCAGTCGCGTTTTCTTCTTTACAGGCAAGGTTCTCCAGTCCTACGCCACTCAATATTTGCCGATTTGATTTGAGAATACCATAATATGTCCATTTCTCATCAAATGTGATATTCTATGCTATAGATTATTTCCTCTCGACGAAATCGTTTAGGAACCGTTGACAAATTTTCTCTTAACTGGTTCTGATTTTGGGTGAAAAGTCATGGAACCCACCTCACACTGATCTGGCGGAAATCTATGTGCTTTGTGACGGTTGGAATGGACATCATGACTATCCACTTCTAAGGCGACTTTAACGACTGTAAGGTGCCGATCGTCAACCGTCACACGTACTCTTTAACGTCATTGTAACTCATTTTTACAGTTACACATCTGCCTTTAAATTCGTTGACCCAATCGTAGATATTGGTATGTGACGATATATCCTCCAAATTCTGCGCGCAGTTTAGTCAAAGTTCGTAGGGTTTGACGCCCTCATTCGTGAGATACTTCAAGTTGCGCATTCAACGATGGACCTCTTGCTCTGACATGACGCTACTGACCAGAGAGATGATAGTGCCGAGACGGCTGAATTGTCCATCCCCTCCCCACATTCCATTATTGATATCCTTCCACGCCAGCCCATTTATGTTCATATCCGAGTCGTGAAAAAAATCTCCAGTTTATATTTGACTGACCTGGTAAATGCAGAAGTGTGAGCGATTGATGAATTTAATCTCGAACTTGTTTTTACGCACTACATTTCATATTTAAGTACTTATCAATTATGTTTTAGAAGTCTTTTTTTAAAAATTATATTGTTGTGGATTTTAAAGTAAGTGCTTGGTCAAAAGTCACGTTAATACTCCAAGGAGTTGTCGGTATTTAAGTTTCAATATTTCTGAAAAAAAAGAAGAAAAAAAACAGTTATCTTTTCCATAGGATTTCAGTTACGAAGGTTTGATCGTAATCTGATTTTAATAGATAGTTTAGGGCTTGTTTGATGGAATTTTTTTGTTTTTGTAGATGAGATCTGTGTTGTAAGTTCCTTATCGTTCTATGACACGCAAAAGATGTCTGGGTGTAGGGATCATTGATATATATGTTTAAGAAAACACGTTCCTGTGTATCTCTCGGAAGGTCGTTTGTCAGTCGTCATTAATAACTTTCTGTTTGTTAGCAGAGACCATTCAATTGCGCTTCTCAATACCCTGATTTTTGTAAAGTATGTGTGATTTGAGTGTAAAATTCTTCAAAAATCTTATAGTTTTTTCATAAAACTTAGTTTTCGTTTTGACAGGGATAGCTCAGTAATAACCAGCCACGGTTTTAAATTTTGCACATAATTTAGTGATTAAATTAGGAATTGGTGGCTCTACTCGGTTGAGAACCGACATATTATAATAATTATCTAGTGATGCATTGTGTTAGTCCAGCAGTAACAATCATGATTGTTAATTACGACTATTTTTTTTTGTATATATTAAACAAAGTTCAGTTTATTTCCGATGTTTGATAACCCTTAAGATAACCAATTTGTTTTATTGTCAACCACAGTTTCAGTTTTTTTATCGTCACATGATTCAGCAGATGTTGAAACATTGTAATGTATTTCTTCATTTTTTCTCCAACATACGAAATTATTTAGCACTGTTCTATTGTTCAGTGTGTTTAGCAGTCATGATTGAATGTTAACTATTGACGATAGAACTGTTTAAGTGACGAAATAAACCAAAAATCATAGAACACAACATTAACGTATTTAACTAATTTTTCCTTTTATGAGTACATTCAAACTATGTAATAGAAACCAAAAAAAAATTTTATTAGAACTTTATTCTGCTTCTTTAGATCTTAATGTTATCGTTTTTGTTTAGACTTATTAAAGATATCGAAACACATTAGTACTTCTGATATATCGTTATCTGTTATCTTTCTGCTAACTAATATTGTTACATTTGGAAATGTCCGCTTATTTTTCGGTACAATAGCAGACAATTTTTTTTTTTTGCTTGTGTACAATTTTTTAACTCATTGCGTATTAATTACATTATTAAAATCACTAATCGTGAAAATGAAGGAATTTTTTGCTATTTGCATTATCATTTCTGTTAAAAAGTATTTACCGCATAATAGGCTAAGTACGCTCGTGAAACTGACATAACGGATTAGGATATCGTCAGCATCTTGTTTGGTCTGCATAATAAATTGTATTCCCTCGTATGTGTATGTATTCGCGCGCGCAAGGTCGAGAGCCCCTCCACAGGTTCCAGCTATCTCCTCCCTCCATCGTATCATGGTTTGGTGTGAGAGTATGATGTGACGCAAGCAAATGTTTCCTCTTCCCCGCCTGCTGTAGCTGTCAACTTGTGCAGTGTAAGGCGCGTCCACAATTTTATGTTTCTTCTACCCGTTACTAGCTATAATACATGTCACGGATGTGGCCTTTAATTTTTATTTCTTTATTTGTAATGATGTGGGTTGTTAGCCATATTGTAACCCTGTATCACATGCCACAGGAAAATAATACGTATACGTAGGGCCTTTGATCGGCCCTCAGTTGTTGTGATTAATCTTTATGTTACCCAAAATAAATAGTTATGGTTTGGTGTTTGGTATTGTATCCCCATCTTGTTTGATTGTAATCTTATGTTCTGTGTAAGTATTTTAATATTAATGGTTGGCCTTACTGCTAATTGAATCGCTCTTGTGGTAATTATTGCTAGTCTACAATTTTCTTGTTTGGTTTTATTTTTATGAGCAGTAATTTACCTTCAGTAAACTACATCTCTCAGAATATTTGTTTCTTCAGTTCTTCAGTTCTTCGTATTTTCTTAATTTTTTTAAAAATTAAGAAAATCTTTTAATCGGCTGCGATTAATTGAGTTGAATTTCTATTAAAGAACCACTAACATTTCATTGTTTGCTAGTGAAGTAAAGTTAGGTCTTATAATTTCCTAAAAAGAAACTGTTAAAAGGAAACCTTAAAAAAGGTTCCTTATCAAGAATGACAGTATGTAAACCAAATTAATTTGTCAATAGTTCAATACAAATTGTAATTTTTAAGGAAAAATAAAAACAGTAATTCTCACTATTGAAATATGACAATATATTACGTTGATTTGATCCTCGGCAGTCAGCTGTTGTCCATATACAAAAGATCGATCTCTAAAAATTGTTCTTTTTTATTGCCTCATAATGTATATTTACATGTAGCTTATTTTACTGTAATACAATAATAAAAATATTAATAGATAAAAATCAGCAGTAGACGTGCGCAGTGAGTGCACTGTTGCAAACATTTGTCTAACACCCATCTGCACATGCATATCACGCAGGACTTCTCTGCCCATTCTATCTGCATGTTAAATTTATTACTATTATTTTTGGGGTAAATTCAATGAGAAAATTGCTGAATTACTACTGTAAATTTATCACTTTTACTATTTACTTTCCGCTCGTATTGCATATTTTGCTAAATAAAGAATCAATTATAAAATTAAATAAATAACCGGTAGAAATCATATTTTTTAATAGACGTATATGAATTTTATCACTTTGAAACTGGCGATAAATTAAAGTTTGAAAAATGTAACTTTTTGAAAAAAAAATTCATTTGTTTTTAGTATCATTAATAGCGAGACTATATTAGGCGTTAAAAAAGCCCAAGTATATATAACAACAAAATCATACTCACAATAAAGATAAAAAAAAATGAAATAATTACAAAAAGACAAACATTTTTAAATTTTATTCAAATTGTGCTACAGGCATTGGATTTAAACCGGGCTATCCTTATAACAATTAATTAGCTCTACTGTAAGTACCAGTAGTACATAATTGTTTAATATAATTATTTGTAGCACCTTGAAAAATGTAAGACTGGTAAAGTCTAGTCCTGTCACAATCGAGTGTAAGATTAAGCCTCGCTTCGACCGGCCGTTAGATTTGTTATTAAGTTCCTAAAATTAATTAGAATAAAGATTTTCTGAATTTTAGTACATGTATAATTTTACTTTTCTTTCACTTCTAAAAATAATTGGCTTATTCAAAGTTATTAAAAATTGGTGGTGAAATAACCTATTATTATTATTAAATTTACTGATTTATTAATGTTAATGATTAAGTTAAATGGTTATGTTCAGATAATTACTTCACTAAAAAATCCACACAATTAAAAACGAAAAATTAAACAGTTAATTAATGAATTTTAGATCTAGTGAATTATTCAAATTTGTAAGATGTTTGTTTTACTAATTTTTTTATCGGATTGTTGTTCAAATTAAATTGTTAATATTAGTTTGGAAGAACCAAAACAGTATGATAAAACATACTTTTATCATGTTCGTGAATGTCATTTCTATTTGTTATTAGGACTTTTCTTTACTTGTTTTATTAAAATAAATTAATAAATGTGTCAATTAATATTTAAATTAATTGCATGAATGTAGTACTTATTTCTTGTATTTGTGTTATGAAAGTAGTTGGTAATTTACAATTATTACGTGTAGATCATCCTTTGGTTTAATATTTTTTTAATATTATACATTTTTTTTTAATATACAGTGAAGTGTGTAATAAAATTCAGAATGTAAAACTGTAATTACTACCGCAAAACCATTCGTATAATTTGTTAATTATACATAATTTTGACATTCATACATGGAATATAGTATTTCCCTAGGATAAACCGATTATCTTAACTAGAAACATAAGGGATAGTAAAAATATAGATTCGCACTTTTGTAAAGTCAAAAACTTCACCAAAAGTTAATGTCACTTAAAGTCTGGACATTTAAGATATTCTGCTACGTAAAAGTGTATTGACCTCTGGTTTTATAATTGGTAATACATAAATTTCACAATAATCGAAGAGTTAATAAACAAATATGTTTGTTTAAAGCAGATAAGGGATGAAATCCAAGCTGTTTTTATTGCATTTTAATTGCACCGGTGATATTGTAATGGTCTACTCAGATGGATAGGGAAGACCGGGTCTTATATTATCGGTACAAGAACAAGAAAAAGAAACCCCGAGGACATTAGAAAACGTTCATTGACAATCTTACTATGAAGCACTATGTATAATTCATTTGTATCGATCTACCCTTGTACTGAGCAGATCGGAGCAAATGAGTTAGATTGGCCATTTTCATTTTAGTTTCTTTGATATTACACAAGTAGAAAAACAAAGAATTTATTGTGACATCATAAGCTCATTATGTACTAAGTTGCGTAGGTATTGTAGTTTGAAAAAATGTAATTTTATATCGTTATAGATCATAGATTTTCGGGTTCTTAATCAAATGTGAAGGGAAAAATTTGAGACAATAGAAATTTAATTATGCCCCTCACTGTACAGACGCATGAAGTACGCAACCGATTTTTCAATTCGTGAAATGAATCCTAGTTTCCTGATTGCCTTTTTAACGATTTTTGTACGTGAACATGGGTCCGCAAATCTTTCCTTTTTCCTTTTAATTGAAACCTTCATTAATTTCATAATGCTGTTTTGATGATTCGTAAAAGTTCGTTCAACTGTTTATTAATTATTTTGCAACGATTTAACTATCATTTTACCATTCTTGTCTGGATTGTCAGCCAGTACAGCAGAAATTTCATTTTTTAGTTTCTTTGTGTTATTTCTCCTGGCTTCATCTTTATAAAAGAGTCTTACCTCTCAAGGGGTAAGAATAAGCGTTATCTCATCAAGGGGTAAGAAAATTTTCTTTTGAAAACTAATAACTTGTGAAAGACAATCTACTGGAATCAGCTGATAGAAGAATCAATTAGACAGGAGAAAATCTTTCGTTTTGATTCACTTTGCAAAAATGTTACTTTCGAAATCTCTTCTGAAACACACCCTTTTTTTGTAACTATTACATAATTTTGAACCATTTTTAAACTTAAAACTGAGAGGTTCGATACTAACGAATATAAAAATAAAAATTAAACGAAGATTTGTATAAAAACGTAACAAACCTTCACTTCTGAATTAAAATATAAGCTACACTATTTTATTTTTTATTTTCCTTCCCCTTTTGCCGTTAAGTGTCGAGATTTTTCCGTCATACCTTTTCGATCTTCAAACCCTTTTCGATCCAGTGCCAATCTCCATACATCCTGCAAGCTCTTCTCACTCACTGTGAATGTGAGTGGAGTTATTCCACTCACATCACACTCTACCCATTAACAATTAATGTTCCTAATTTTAGAAGTGATTATTTCTTTATTGATGCCATTTATATTCTGATGATTCTGTCCAGCTACTTTCCTTTTTTTGCTCTGAATGATACCCATTGCCCAGGTTATTGACCCTGCGGAAGCATATACAAATGGAAGGCTAAGTCCTCAAGGATTGCTGGCCAACCTGTGACGGTGGGATTTACGCTACTTTACCTCACTTGGCAACCGATGTGATTGTTAGTAGTTACTAATTCCGGATACTTCACTATTGCTCTATGTCCATCAGTTGTGAAACTGCAAACTAAGGATGTTATCTTTAGCTCCCTGCCCCAAATCTCCCCGACTTAATTTCCTGCGAAGGTCGTTTATCCAAACCTTAAACTGGGTTACTCTGGTTTGTAGGGGCAGTTCTATTTTGACTGATGAATTAATTCTCTATAAAGGCTTTCAAAGAAGCTTGTACGTGGGAATATGAAAATGGAAATTTCTAATGAATGACATGGCATTCCATGTCTGACTAGGGATTTGAAGGCCGGGACCTCCGGATGAAAGGCCAAGACGCTTTGTAGAGATCAGCCACCGAGATCTGGCTGATTAAGGACTGTAATTTGAATGAGATAGGCTTAAGAGAATTCTCTGGTATGAGATTTTATAATATATAATGAAGTTGTTGAGGATCATTGCGCGTCATTCTTCCCATTTGTCAGAATCGAGCTCCCCGACCAGATTCCTAGCGGCGTGGCGTACACTGTCTAAATATGTGCATTTTAATATTCAGCTGCCTTAAAATTTTCAAAACTACTCATATAACTTCTATAATACCCATATTTGTACGATGGAAGCTTTCATTGATTTTATAGTGATAAAAAATAAAATATAATCCTACAAAAAAATCATATATATATATATATTTCTTTTTTTCGTACTTATCTGATTCTTCTAAAATTACGTCCACGGTGCATTTGAAGGACACAAAAACGCATAAGTGTGTTTTGCAAGTGCCTTTGTAACGAATTTCATTGCATATGAATAATTTGCTGTGACAGCATGCTGAGTGGATGTGAATAACCTACCTGCTAATTTGGTCGTTAAGATTAGTAAATTCTTTTGAGAAAGGGGTCGTTACTTTTGAAAAAAATTAATGTTGTTACTGTTTATTTAAATTTATCCTACTTTATTATGTGATATATATATATATATATTTTTTTTTCTTTTTTAATATATGTAAAGTATACTTTTGTGTGTGTGTTAGCGCTTCCCATTGTTATTAATATTTAATATATTATTTGTCATCTTCATGTAGTTTTAAAATATTTTGTTATTATAGCTATCTACATAGTATACGATGTTACATAGTTACATATTTATACGATGGAAGCTTCCTTTTCAATGTTTTGTGGAACATGGCGATCACACCCCACACCCATGTGGAATGTTTATTTCAAAGGGTAGGTAACTGTATAAATATTGCAAGTATAAACTACAGCATTATTGATTTCTCTGATCTGAATCCTTTCTCAACCATGAGTGACGTAATATTGTGAAAGATAACATGGAACCATTCTGTTCCTTGATTTGTGATCTATATAACTTTTACATAATGATGCGTACGGGCTAAAGTATCTCCTTAGGCGCCCCAGCCAGTTATCCCAGCTAGATGTTGAATCTGAATTTTTCATTAGTTTTGACGGTGCTAATTGGTTTTATTTTCTTTTTGCCGAATTGCCTGTAATTCAGGGATTTAACAAATTCTTGACCTTTTTACGGGAAATATCAGTCAAAAATTGTGAAAATGTTTCTCAAGAAACATTTTATTACACAAAATTTTATTATTACATTTATTTTTTACTTGCTTAATAATTAAATTATGGCCTCACAGCAAATAGAAAATTGGATTTTCTAATTTTGAAGGGGTCGAATCCCTATTAAAAAAAAATCTTACATAAAATTTCTTCAGAATTTTATGTCCTTGTTTATCTTTTGTTTAAATAAATTATCAAAGAGTAAACTGTAAACATTTAGTCAGATTTATTGATTTGTCCCTGAGCTACTAAATACAAAAAAATTTTTCTTCATTATGTAGGGGGATCTGGTTCTCTTTTAATTTTTTTTTTAAATTTAGACTACGTAGTCTTAACTACTAATATATGAGGGCTTTAATAAATTCGACGAATTACTTTTCAATTCTATCTTTGTTGCATTATACGTGAACAAGCTGTCAAACATGATAAACAAACTTGTGTGCGCGCACGAGAGATTTATTTGCTTATTTACTGGTTTGTCTTTAGTTTTCTTTTCGGTTGAATTTTCAGGAACCGATCTCATACCAGGGTCGGAAAGATTCAGATACCTGGCTTGGGTACAATGATGAGTACGATAGTTACAGGTGTTTTTGAATTTTTCTACCTGAGTCCATGTGATTGCTTGTCTGATTACATAATGACTGAGGTCTTATACATTATTGGTTCTAACCAACCGCTTTAGTTTTTTTTTTTTAAAAAAGTTGTTTATTGTTAGAAATTTGAAATTATCTAATTTCGTAAATTCTATTTGTGCTTCAAAGTAGACGGTAATACAGGCTTATGTTGATGTTATTTTAATCGCTTTATCGGTTAATTCTTGCTTTGTTACAAATTATGCTTCACTACCTCTTGTGTATCCTTAGTTTAAATTGGACGTGACATTGTTTTTCTTCTTTTTTTTCATTGCCTTTTTACTTTAGTGTTTATACGTACTGGTGAATGTTTTGTTATTAGTTATTATTATCAATGAAGTTAATTTCCAAAAGCATACTATTACTAATCATCTTAAAATAAAAGTTATTCTTCATCGGGTAAGAATTAGACGTAAATAAACTTCTACCGAAACCCAACGTATGCTTGGTCTGCCTATATTGTTTCTTCTGGTAGGTTAATACCGTAAAATCACTATAGAAAGCTTTCCTTCCGATTTTTTTTTAATTGATACATATACTTATCTTTTATTATTGTCTTCGATTTTATATATATGGCCGATATTGCCGAACTTCTTTTGTATAACATCACTGCGTAATATATCCGACCTAGTACATTTTGTCGCATTGAAAATCCTCTTCTGTGATGCCTGTATAAAAATACGGTTTTTTAAAATTAATCCAAAAGTTCTCAGAGTGGACGATAACGCCCCTTTGCGGGCGCTGGAGGGCTTCAGGACGGGGCGGAAAAAGGCACACAGAAAATTGGGGGCGTTCAGGCGGTCTAGGAAGGCGATGGCTGATTAAAAAAAAAAAAAAGGCAAAAATTATGTTTTCCTGATATTTCAAACTAAAATGGTACCTAAAGTGTAAGTTTCAACCCAGAAATAGTACATGGCTTGTTTAAAAACAATAATTGTAATTGCTGTTTTTTAGAAGTATCTTAAAAACAGCAACTGCAATTATTTTTAACAGATGGTAAGTTTAAAAATTTTGGGGGCGCTAGAAAATGTTAGATTCTCAATGTGGGCGGTGGGCAAAAAGTTTGATCAATGATCTAATTCATGCTTCATTTCCATAAAAAAACAGGCAAGCAGCCTTCTTATGAAAATTAATTCTCGTGGCCACTCCGATCTTTTTTTACAGTTATCGATGAATGTTCCTACAAACATTAAATTTATATAATTTTTCTGATTTATCTTAAACTCTTAGGTAACCAAATAATGAAAATGGTATACTTGCTCTTATAATTCATTGTCAATCGCAGTTGTCTATTGTTGAACCGCTCTGAAAATATTTTATTTATTGATTTGATAAAATAATAATGATATAAAACATTAGTTTCAGCCTAACTAAAATGATCATTTTTCTCAAAATCTTTTTAACTTTGTTATTTAAGTAAAAAAAAAAAAAAATCCCTAAAATTACGTATTAGGGATTAGTTTTGGGTTCTTGTTCGTTTTCCCTAGTCCCATAAAAAAAATCACAGTTACTATTGCTTTAGTCCAGTATCTTACTGTCAATTATTATCAGTAGCGGAAGTAAGTTTAAATGATCGTAATTAATAATCATTAATTGATTACTACTTATCAAATATTCAGCAATTGTCTTGAGTCTGGGTAACGAACAAGAAGGAAAATTGTCCTCATCGTTTATTAAAAAAATACCAGTATATTTGATTCGAACTTGTAGTTTTTTTAAAGCGATTTGATAGTCTTCATCTACAAGAGCATTAGTTATTTTGCCCGGAAAATCTGTGGTAATGTTCCGGCGATATCTGATTCTAGTCGTAATGATGTGCGGCCCTTGGTACCGTTTGTGTACTATGTTCATAATTATAATGGTTGTTGGCGTCAGATGGTTGGCATGGCAACCACTAACGACAGCAACCTGTTCGGCAGTCGTATCGGCGCCTTTAATTAGAACTTGCCTTGCTGTTTATCATCATCGTATTCTTTTTCTCCATTCTTCTCATCGTTGTTTTATTTTTAAACCTAATATTTTACCCGGTTTAATCATTAAGTATTATCGACTGAGAATAAATTAAAACCATAATTTTTTATTAAAAAAAAGAAAAGGTTTAGAAGATTTAGCATTTAAGAAATGGAATAGGAGGGTAAGCCGGAAAGGTTATACTTTTCTGATTAAATTTTGATCTTGAGAAATTTCTCGGTACTTTTTTGGAATTTCACAGCCAAGAATTTATACACAACTTACTGTTTATAATTTTTATTTTTAACGTTAATTAGTCTAGGTAAATGAGCGTAAGTTATACTTGGTTAGATTATGCTGATTCCGTGTTCCGAGGAATCTTACGCATTTCAACATAACCTAACCAAACATAACTTTCGCACGCTAACATCATCTAATTTAGAAAAAATATACCAATTATAAACAATTTATTAATAACAAAATTGATGTTTAAACTATTTAAATAATGATAATTATTGCCACTTTTAGATTGATTAAAAAGAAAATTTTAATTTTTTTCTTGCTGTGAAATTCCTAAAAAGTATTAACTTCGCTTTTGGTTTAAGCTTAGGATAGATAGTTTAGTTTTGGATAAAAGCTTAGGATAGGATTTTTGCTTTCTTTTATTTCTCACAATGTTAAAACCGAAGATTGGTCCAGCGAATATTTTGTTGAGAAAATTACGTTCTGCTGAAAAATATATACAATTCTTAGGCTAGGCGCATATTGAGGCGCGTGTGACGCGACATGACACTATCGCGCCGCACGCGTAGCGTCGTGGAACGCATATTTCAACGCAGTTTTGTGGGTAAACTCTTGCCTGCTAGACGTGTTTTTTTAGTTGTTTCAAAATGAATAAATCACGATTAAAATTATGTTTATTAGATCTAAGCTCGGATTCTGATTCGGATAGTGCTGCTGAAGACGAGATATTGTTACTTTTATTAACAGAAAAGAAACTGAAATCCCCTAATAACTTTTATCTTTCAAAACTAAAAAGCCACGGACAGTTTAAAATGACTTCGGAATTACCTGATTCTCTGTTTACTAATTTCTTCCGGATGAATCGAAACCAATTCGAAAAAGTGCATGGGATGATATAACAATTTATCCAATCTGATGGTTGCAATGCCCAAGAGCCTATAGGTACAGAAGAAAAGCTTGGAGAGTTCTTGAGGTATGTTTAATATGTTATTTCCACTAAATACCTTTACTTGTTACTTTATGACTACTCGAAGATGCATTTTCTTAACTATGATGAGATTCATGTCAAATTCCAAATTAATATTCTAAAGGTAATCCTTATTATGAAATTAGGAAAAATTATAAAAAAGCTTTTAGTATGAAAGAAATTTATTTTTATAAAATATGTTAAATCAAAGATTTATAATTCAATAATACTTCAAAAATAATTATAAAAATCTGGTTTACTGATCACACTGATAGTTGCTGATAAAGTTTGTCAGACTGAAAGAGTGTGGGCCGGGGTCGTTTTGTAGATCTTGAGGAG